>NDXB01001488.1:0-12698 GCA_002631895.1 Agapornis roseicollis
CCACAAAGACACAAGAACAGCTGCTGGCACAGAGTAACCTGTTTAGGTATCATGGAATGCTCAATCTGCACATTTCCATTGCCACTGTAGTAAAAAAGTGTGATTTCTCATAAGGAGAAAATTAGATGATTACGATGCATAGAAATTGGCATTTTTTTTCAATTTTAAAAAGCTGCACTTGAGGAGAGGTGGATGGAATTAGTTATTGAGTTTGATTTATCAACCATTTTGCCAACTCATACTGAGGAATTGTAGCGCCAAATGAGATGAAACTGCATGGCTGCCAAAATGTGCATTTTGGGCTGGCTGAAAGCAGGACTGGAAGGTGAGAACAGATGCAGAAATTGGTGACTGGCTTGTAGCTGGATTTTGGTAATATTACTTGAATGGTGAGAGCAGCTGTGACTGTGTTGATTATCTTCCCTCCTACAGAGTTTACCGTTTGGCTGACAAAGTACTCTTTCAACCCTGGAAGTCAAATTGCAAGACTACAGTCAAAAAATCTCTAAATTTAATTTGAAATCTGGACAAGCTGAAATACCTTTATTTGTTTTTATTCTAATGTTGAAAGCTTATTTGTGATCTAAGTCCCATTACTGTCCATAGTAACTGAACACTGCAGGTCGGTTTTGTCTGTCACATATTTACCACCTATTCTTTTGACATATTGTGTACTTTAGTGATATTCTGGACATACATTGCATGTGTTAACAACAGAAAGCATGAAGAAATGGTGGCTTAGAACTGAGTGTGCTTTCTTCTGTAAAACTTGGTGCAATATATTCAAGAACAGTCTTTGTGAGAACAAATAATTTGAGTAAAAACTGCGGGACTTTTTCAAGTTCCTCCAAAGATGTTGCTGCAGATGTACACGGTAGAAGGTCCTCACATTGGGGAGCGTGGGGACAATATGATTCTTCTTCCGGGTAAATTGTCAAAAATTGTCAACTCATTATGTTGTCTTGGTCATGTTCTGAATACACATCACTGAATTTTCAAGGAGAAAACAAGTACTGATCAATAGAATCATCTTTGGGATTTCATCAATACCATTTTTTAGGAAGCTTTCTGATCTCAGGTTTTGTTGATATCCACATGAAAGGAAAATTTCAGATCACATGCTTCAGGCTGACATTTCTTCTATGTGATATTTAAGGAGATCATGATTGTTCATGAAACTGTTCCTTGAAGCAGCATGAAAGATAATAACTTCTGCAACCTGACATGCTGATGCTAAATGGTGATAAAATTCCAGAAGTCTATTAAATGCAAGTGACTAGCAATTCCTAGTCTGAAAGTCTACCTTTGATGATGAGAAAGGGCTGTTAGTCACAACAGCCATCATCGTGTAGAAGCTGATGGAAGCTCCCTTCTGGATTATGGATGGTATATTCACAATATTTCCCATTCTCTTCAGGTAAATGTATTCTATCCATGTACCTGTTGGAGACAGCAGAAAATTCCAGAGTATTGCTACGTGCATATGCCTTAATGTCCAGTGAATAAGAATAATGCTACAGCAGTGTCTTGGACTTCAGTTGTTTTTATAGGAGACCTCGTGATTCTTTTAGAACTGCAGCTTGTTAAATAATATATGTCAGCATGCTGCATATTCCTGAATTTGTCAGGATTTCTTTTTTTTCCACAAAAAAGAAATTATTGAAGAACCTATTGTTTGTAGATCTATAGGGTAACACCAGGGAAGTCACAGAAAACTAATCTTGAAGAAAATATCGCTGTTTTGATTTTCTGTTCATCTGTAGACATAGCATTTACTTCTAAAGAATTTAGACTGGAAACAGTAGCAGGTTCTATGCAGGTTGTTAAGAGCATGTATAATCTCAGAAAAAATGTACTCTTGAAAGCTTCATATGACTTTTAGAAATTATGAACTGATACTTGATTGATTCAGGCTGATTGATTTCAAACTTAAGTTGTTACACAATGAGATGACATGGGATATCTAATACACCAAACCCACTTACTGAGATCAGAAATAGAAAGCTGAACTTTCCTTGATTTGTTTTTACTCATGAAAGAGTACGAAAGGAAAGTAATAAACAGAGATGACTACTTCTACTAAAGATGCAAATCATAGGAAAGAAATGTTGATGATTATTAATAGCAAAATTATATGAAAAAAGCTTGAAGAAGAAAACAAGCATTAGTGTTGGTCACAAAAAATAACAGTACTAACCACAAATGAGTGTTTGTAAGTATATCAGAAATATTACAATGGTAATATTTATGTATGTACTTTGCAATTAGAGATTCTGATACACTCATAAATACTGTATTTAATGGTTTCATGACTAAGAATTTTGCTGATCTGAATCTACTCCAACACTGTATAATTTCATGGGTGACTCAGATGGATTCAGACCAGTAAAATTATTGGGGATAAGACCATTAAGTACAATGTTGTTATTCAAGACAGACTTTACATAAAACACCCACCATCAGTAATGATTTTACTATACAATTAAATCTTAATTTAGACAATCGAATTGTATTGTAACTTGATTCTTTGGTTACATGAGAATGAGGCATAGGTGATTATACCCCAGCTTTGTGAATCTTTAAAATGGTTGCAAAGTGTTTGTAACTTCAGTAGAAACTGGAGAATCATCCTTTCCAAGAAGACCTGCAAGGGATGAGCAAGGGAACACTGAATCTGTAATGGATATAGGACTGCTCAGGCTTAAAGTACTAACTGTGGTTTGCCACAATTTATTCTTCAGTGAGTACTCAATCTCTGTGCATCTAACCAAGAATAATCACTATTAAATACATACGGCATCAGTAGGAACAGTATGGTTATTCAGACTAGGAACTTCAACCTGGTCCTGTTTCTGTTTAGGTCAATTCAAATTTGAGATAAATATTATTTCAACTGTAGAAATAACTAGCATGGTGAAACTATACCACTGTACTACACCAAACTGCCCATACAGAGTGAGTTACAAAACTGTGAAAGGACAAGGAAACATTAGCACTAGGATCCCAGCTTTGCTTCATGTAAGGATTGTAGCCCAGTAAATATGATTCTCCTATTACTAGTAAAAACTCTGCAGTGGTCCAGAGCAGGGTCTTGGGACCTGCCAAGGGGTTGCCTTGGTCTGAGGTGATTTCAGTATGCTTTATGTTTACCCCAGTCATCAAGTACTATCAGAAATTGTTCCCACTTAGCACTATACCACGTATAGCAAAGGTCTAACAAACATTAATTCTTTAATTTAAGTGGGACTGGAGAAGGCAATTCTGTAACTTTAATAACTAACAGGTGAAAACAGGAGTGGGGGAGAAAGAAAAATTAAGAAAGAAACCAAACCAACCTGTAGCTGCAACACCTCCCCCCCCCCATATTACTTAAAGTGTTTGTATCACTGTATCTTCACTGAGAATAATTGTTGATTTGGTTTAAACTGCTAAAATATTGTTCTGACTGATAACAAGTTTTTGGATAAATATGGGTTGTATACCCACAAAACTCTTCTGCAAAAATATAAAATAACCATTAAAATAACAACTACACCAAGAACTTAAAAATATTTTCACAGAATTCAGGTTCAAACCATGATACAGTTTAGCTTCAATTGCAGGAATAACTGATGCAATGAGGGTAATGTAATTATAGAACAGAGAGCAGCATAATAGATGATTTTTTTTGAGGAGGGGGAAAAATCATGATTTGAGCTTTTCTTACTGGTTTGCTCATCAGTTGTATGCAGCTTGGAATCTTTCCAGTTTTCTATAAAGCTGATATATATTTTTTATTAAAGCCGCTATGACTAGACAGTAGGTAGGATGTTCGTCTGGAAAATGGGATGAAACGGAGCCCTGCAGGGGCTTCTTTAGGGGAGAGAAAGGTACAGAAAGACAGAAATTAATAACCTGAGTCATGAGAAGATGGGAATTGTCTGCAGAAGGACACAGACCCACATCTCAAAGACCAAAAAGTCTTTGCTCACAAACCCTAATAGTTCTGTAGGGCTTTTTGCAACTATAGAAAGAACAGCAAATTATTGCAGTAGCAAGCAAAATGGAGAAAATGAGCTAACCTAGACATATCTGAAAGAGCACAGAAATATTTGTTTTCGTGTTATTTTATGAAATCGGTATCATCCAATAGAGTTTCCTTATTTGCATATGTCTATAAATGAGAATTATGCTGAACATATGAGTCAAACTGGGGAGAAGCTGTTATGGAAAAAGTAAATTTTGAAGTAAGCTGGAAATCAGAGATTGCAACGTGACAGCACAAAAAAAAAAAATATGTCATTCTTCTAGAGAAAGTAACACTGAGAAACAAAACCCCAGAACAGATCTACATCTTATTTTCAGTTGCCTTAGAGCATTTCCTACTCAACTGCAAAAGTTAGGAAACTCAAGGAACATATATTATTAAATTATCAGAAGTTGTGCATAGTACCTTGTTGAAGAAACAGATCTGTAACAACTGCTAAAGACTCAAGAGACCATGTGGATAATTTAAACACAGTTAAAAAAATTAGTCACAGCTCTAGGGTTCTCAGGTACACAGGCAAACTGTGGAGGAGTGAGGAAGGTCTGGAGAAAGGTAACCATTTAGTGGGAAGGAAGGAAAGGAAAAAGAAGACTGAGGAAAAGCACTGAAAACCAGCCCCGAAGCCATCAAGGTGAGAGAAAGAGGGTATGCTCCAGGCACTCAGAGATTCCCCTGCAGCCTGTGGTACAAAGCATGGTGATGCAGGCTATGCCCCTGCAGCCCATGTCGATCCACAGTGAAGCAGATGTCCACACTGAAGCCCATGGGAAACCCCGCATCACAGCAGGTGAACATGCATTCTGAAGAAAGCTGCTGCCCATGGAAAGTGCACTCCACAGGAGGCTGCTTCCCGAGCCTGTGGCCCATGGGGAGCCTGCACTGGAGCAGTCTGTTCCTGAAGAACTGCACTTTGCGGAAAAAACACTCACTGGAGCAGTCAGCTGATGGTAAGAACCTATATTGGAGGCAAAGGAGAATAAGGACAGGAAATGGTGTCTTGGTGGCTGGCTGGTAGAGGTAAGAAGTTTCTTTCTCTTTTGTACAGCTACTACCTTCCCAACACTTAATCCAGCTTGCTTTTTTTTAAAAAAAAAAAAAAATTAAAAAAAATCTCACCAAAAAAGTTACCAAAAAAGACAGATGCTGAAGTTATCTCATGAGAAAAAGCCCATTATTTATTATTTTGGCAGATGCTACCAGGTGAATTATGCACGTTATCTTTTATAGCAACATAATTTCATTTCAACAGATGTGATGATAAAGGTAATAAAGACAAAGGGGCTAATATTTTTATGTAAAACTGTACATTTTTATACAGAATTTCTATAGATTTTTTAACACTATTAGAGCATATTTGCTTAAGTACAATGACCTGTGAGTTCAGAATTCTTAAAACAAATCTATGAATCTTAAAGTTCTAAGAGATCTTAATTTTAAATGCCTGCAGTATTGCTTTTGGATGACATGCTGATAATTCTATCATAATAGGGCTTACTACAGTTTTGGTATCACTGACATATCTTTGAATCTGAGATAAGAAAGCACTAGTAACTGTAGTCTAAACAAAATTACATATTCCATACTGTAAATATTGTTTGTCTAACCTGAATACATGCTAATTCTCCTTTTTTCCCTCCTACATTTAAAAGCTCTAAAAGAAGCCACTGTAGTTTCTGATGAGATTCTGTACTTAACATTTACTAAATTACAACAGAAAATATATTTTGATCGACAGACTATAACACCAAATGAGGTTTCTGAAATGTGCTGGTACTATTGTATTGATTCAGTCTGGAACTCTAAATATTCACAGTATTGCATTCTTGCCATAAATTTCTATATCAAATATCCACTTCTGTATACTACTTTAAGAGGAAAATTTCAAGAGTAGTATGTTCAAACCATTTTTACCAAGTAATATAACCCTGAGGGCTTTAACATTATATATCAACTACCTATAAGATATACTAAAGAATGTTAGATGATCAGCTTGCAATAAGGTGAAGATTACCGCATGCTATTAATTCATTGACCTTTGGCAGAAATGTCACAACTTGATTTGTACAAGCAGAAATTTATAGAAAGATAAAAATATCTTATTGTTGATAACATTATTTATGTCACCGCAACATTCAGAAATTTCAGTAACACAGATAAGCCTATGCATAGATGGGAGTTATTTTAACCATGAATCATAGTTCAGACCTATGGCTCAGTTATGCAATCCTAAGAAATATTGTTTACTGAAATTCAGAAGAAATTCAGATGATGCGAACAGTCTTCACTTTCCCCAATGCAAAGAAATAAGACTCTTCCATTATGCTTTTGGTTAAGTTGCACAGCCTCCTAACTATCATAGCTGATAGACATATACTGCTCCATCAGCACTGTCATGTTAAACTGCTATAACTCGACTGTGTTTGAAATCTGAGAACTGGTATTAATAGGAATAGTGTACCAATTGATGCACCCAGGGAGAGTGAAAATGTGAGAGGAAAATATGGGGGTTTAACAGTGTACTAACAACATTAATAAATTATCAAGAACTAATTATTACACTGAGTTTAAATAATTTGTTAAACAAAACAAACAGATTGAAAAATAGAATCCAGGCTACTTGCTTTCATCCCAGTTTTGCCAATAGTCTAAATACTTTTTTTTTTCCTAATATATAAGCATACTCAAACTGCCTTTCAGGTCAGGAAAACTGCTGACAGGTTTTAATAGCATAAAACAATTTTGCCAGCATTGCACTGCTGATCATGCATTCATCGTGCTTATTTCCTGATGGTTTTCAGGGTATGTAGAAAATGTAACATTTCCAAAGTCTCTGGAGAATGTCCTATAGTATATCAGTGAACACTACCCAATGACTCCAGTGTCTGTATCATTTAATGTATCATCAGATGCAGGATCTCTATTTCATCAGACAAGTAACAGCTATTTGAAAGTTATTAAACTGTTAGCAGATAATACAGCTCATAGTTAGGCAGAAGCTCATGAAATGATCTTTTGTGTAGTGGAATGAATGAATGAATGAATGAATGAATGAATGAATATTTAAGTCCAAGTTGCACTGGTATTGTAGGAAATGTTGGTCCATAAAAATTCCCTGATAATTTCAGTCTTCATTAGTGTAACAGACAGAATATCATCACCAATGACTAAATGGAAAATGCTAATATTGGAAGGGAAAGAAATGCCATTTCCAAGGGTGTATGGCTTTATTTCAGCCAGTAAATACAGCACCACAACCCACAGGAAGTACCCCAAAATATCTACATTGTACATAGATAGCACATTAGCAAATGGATTAAAGGGGATACAGTTTTTAAGTTTGAAATATAAAGTAGGTAGAAATATTATCCATTTACAGAATAGATAAAACCTTCATACTTAATTTAAGGTGTAATATTAGATGGTTAAATTTGTGAAGTTCCTAAATAAACATCCTTCTTTCCCTAGGTTGTTTATAAACTTTTAATACAGAAGAGGTATTCAATTCTACATTTCCTTGGCTTTTTGTTACCTTTAGAGAATCAACAACTTTGTCTCTGCTTACTTAATTCTGTCCCAGTGGAAAGTGACTTTAAAGTTTTACTGAAAGAAAATGCAGAAATGAGAGTTCTGAGTAAACACAGTATCAATACAGTCATCCACACAAGACGAATACATACATGGCTGTGTGTATGTACAGCCATTTTGGTCTACTCTGTGTAACAAAGCACACAGCTTCTCTCCTAAAAGAGGAACAAATCTGAAGGTCCCTTTGGCCGTGTGGCTGAGATTTGGTTTTGTCAGAATAACCACCAACCAATCCTGCACTGGGGAAGAGACTATAGTATACAAAAATAATTTCTAACTGCAGTTTTGGCTTCATTTACGTACCATTGCAGACATTGTTACCTAAAGAAGTGGAGCTGATTGGGCTACTTAAGGACTTTGAAGTATCACATTAGCCTGCAGGTTTCCTACTGTAATACTTCCTCAGCTAACACAGGGAAGTTGTTTTTATTTCTAACCACATATAATCATACCCTTTCAAAATCAATCCTCCTGCTAAAATAATGTCACTTCCCAAAACTGTACACTCTGCTTTTAGCTCCTTCTAGTTAACAGAAGAGACTGCCCCAACTCCATATTAGTACAGCTGAACATGCCATAGAGAAGATGAAGGAGCCCCAAAACATATGCGCTTTCTATGGATGACTTGTGAGAGTATGCTATTCAGAGCTCATATGTGCTCCATGTTTTGCAGATGTCATAGGGTATAAATACATATATTCTCAACAGCACTATTTACCTAACATTTAAGGCCACCTTCCTGCTTCCTACTCACTTTCATTTCCATTTATTTACCTTCTCCTTCCAGTCACAATATTCTCTTATTTTATAGCCTTAACCATGACTCATTTGGGGATTAAAAACAAAATAAAAAGTCTTTGATGCCTGATTGTCTGCAGTGTCTCAGTTGCATAATTAAACACAACTGCCACTAGCTACATAAAGTGTTCTGGCCTGCAGACTTGTGCTAACAATACAGCAGCAAAAATATTCTATGATATTGTGAGTAGAAGCTGTTCACACACCATGTAGGTGAAACAGGTCAGAACAAATTTCTTCAACAAGTTAAGGAGACTTGACCTTTACATTTTTACAACTACTAAAAGAAAAGTTCCTGAGACTAACTTACAGAGACTGGGATTTGTAAAAAAGCACAGAAAATGAAATAAATCTCCTGGGATTAATAAAATACCCTCAATGTATCTACGTTTCCTCTTTTGGGGTGATTTATTTCATACAAAGACATGAACCTTGAGGAGCAAGAATGTAACAAAACTCTCACTACTATTTCAAAGGAAAGGCAATACAATTTGCTGAAACTGCAACACTGCTTTTTGTGCAGTGATAATAGTTTACACCAGGAGTAATTTTTTTGTTGTTGTTGTTAACATTTGTAGTAGTTGAAGTGGAGTTAAGAATCTTGGAGAAAAAACAGCTGACCTTTACAAGAAAAAGATAAAACCAACCAAACTCTTTACCTTTGCTTATTGCATGATCACAAAAGCTATGAAAATTCTACAAGCTCCAAATACTTACGATTGGCATGCCAATATAAAGCAAATTCAAACTTGGAAAAATAATTTAATTGTTGTTCTGAGCTCTCCAGTATTTAGAAACAATGCCACAGAAAATTTCACAGGGACACCCACATTATTCTGGTAGGTAGATGTTGAAGAAAGCAGAATTCAAGCTATCTCCATAGTCTTCAATGCAAAGTGGACAAAAGAAGAACTGTTTTTGGCATTTCAAAAACATTTGCTGAATGTTTATCAAATACATACAAAATATACTATAATTTAATATCTTAAATCCAACAGTCAAGTTGCAAATTGTTTTTTGGGGGGTTTTTTGTGTCTTTTTTGGACAATGTCAAAAGATAGGATGTATATGTGGTTTTTCGTTAACTGGTTACCTCACACATGAGACATTATCAAAACTGAGTAACTGAACATCAGATATTGAGCTGTGACCTCTCTCAACTGAATTATTTTGTTCATTTTACATGTTTAGATCATAAATTCTTCAGGGTAGACTGCGTCTTTGGACTCATGCTACGTATAGTGGAGTTACTGTCTTGTATCAAGCCCCATCTGTTACTGTCATTTTAATTCCAAAACAGGGCTTGAAATGGTAATTACAACCACTGGTCAGCTTTCATATTTCTGCCAGAATTAGATACTAGGAAAGCAGAGCAGGAAACACTGCCCTTATACTTCTGCAGTATGTACAGGAATCAACGACATTTTTGTGTCAGAGAATCAGGGTATGTTCTCCTTTAGGGATGTGTGTAGATATGTATGTACATGTCCAAAATCCACTTTATAAGCGATTACAGCAAATCAAATCCAATCACTATCCTTCTTTTTTTTTTTTTTACTGGGAAAACAGCCAGGCCTGCTGGATGCAGAGAGATCTGTAGGAGCACACCATTTTGAATCACAGATGAAAGATGCAGGGACAGGTTGGCACATTAGTGCAGTGCTGGGGAGTCAGGGACTAGAAGCACAGAAGCAGAGTTTGTGCATCAAGCAGAGTTTTGGCTTGATGCTTCAACAGCAGATGAAGCTCTGGTCTTGGACTAAACCTCCATTTCCATTTTCAAATCTTTAAGGGTGAGCCAAACACCTTCTGTGATGCTTAATCATTCATTTACTCAGGCTTACCCACTGTCATGTATTTATGGGGTATAAAGCTATAAAAGGATTAGAGGTCATCTAATGTGAGTGACCATAAAAACTTTCCATTTAAACTTTCAAGAGATGTCAGAGGAAGGGGAAAGACTCTTTTTTTCCCAATAATCAGTGAAGGAGGGACCACACACTGTGTGGAAGATTGTTCTAAAGGCTAACTGATAAAAAGACAGAGGAAAAGGCTTCTTTGCTTCCAGTTTGAACTCACTTAGCTTCAACTTTCTCATGCACACTTCTGATGTACTGAAAATCCTTTATCAAAGCTATATTTTCCAGAGATAATTATAGACCTCTTACTCATTAACTTTATCCTCCTTAAGCCCAGCAGGGTTATTTCTTTGATCTAAGACTCTGGTGCATATTTTCCATTCTTTTGGACATCACAATTTTAAAACTCAAGAAAGCCTATGTCCTTGTTATAAGATCTATCAATCATTTAAAAGAAAACATTTTGAATCTATGCAGGCTAACAGTGATCTCAAATTCAGCCCTTTTTCTTATCCGTAAGGTATGCTTACATTTTAGCATAATAAGAATGACATGACTGAGGAACTAAATGCTAAAAGTAATAAAAGTAGCATTAAAAATTAAGAACAGCACTGTGTTTTTTAATTATCATCATGTTAATCTTATAGTTAGAATGGTTCTTCCACCTTTTATGGAAAATATTAATCCCCTAAAGATATTCTTAATTCAATAAAAATGCTGGATAAACTGCAGTCTGTACCAAAAGATGCTTTAAAACTAGTAAAAACCTCAAAAGCTGAATTCACTGAATGTAGATGATAATTTTTTTGTTTATACAAGTATGTCCAGTGATAGTCATGACTTCATATAGCCATATAAATAACAACTTAAATTTAAGATTATGTTACAACTCCCCCCATTTTCTTCAATTCACCTTTTTCTTCTTTTTCTGTGTGCAAAACATTAAATTATTCAGTAATTTAATTACTGCCAATTTTATTCTCTATTCACCTAATTTGATAGGAAAGCACAAGCCAAGGCTTTAGCATCACTGACCTGGAGGACAACAGGGCAAACACAGCAGCATATTTTACAGCTCAAGAACATACACAGCATTTTAGAACATTTATTCACCATTCAGCCAAAGTTCTCCCATGAGCAATACAGAGTTCTTTCACTAGCAAGAACAAAAGGAAACCATATAACTGCATTTATACACATTCTTTTTATCTTCCACGTACAGTATGTTAGTACACTAGTAGAAAGTGAGTATAGATTTTAGTCTGGTTGTCAGTATTATTCTGTTACACCACAGTTCACAGAACGCTACAGTAAGACATCTAGACAGCTTAACCACCTGGTGTTTGAATTAAGAATGTAACACTGTCCTTTTTAAGCACTAGATAAATTTCGAGGTTCAACTGCACTGCACCGACATTATTCAGCTTTTATGATTTGCTTTCATTTTCAATTTCTGATATAACAAAGTTATTTTAGGAACATTCCAAACGTAAGTGAAAGACTACACTTGTAACCGTTGAACCAAGTCTAGTCTTTGCTGTCAGAAAGATAACCTTTGATTTCAAGTAATTAAAGAGGAAAGAATCTAGTTTATTTTAATGTAAAGGTATTAGGGGAAATTATATATATACATATATATATATAATGACATGTTGCTCCAAAATGGAAATCACAGAGCAGGCAAGTGTAGACAAACTTCACATATACTGCCTCAGTTCCGGGAAAGGTCAAGTCAGAGACTGAACCAGACCAGACATTCTCCATCAGAACACAAACAATAGCAGCACATAATTCCTTAATATACAGCAATTCCCTATAATTGATGAATTTACTATGTGTCATATTCCCTCAGTGGGATGATTGCTGTATAGGTCTGTCAATTGTTTTTATAACCAACAGCTATGAATATGCAAACATCTGCAAAAAGACATTATTTTCCTAACCAATTATCGGGAGTAAAGATTCTGAATCAGCTGGCCAGAAATACAGTATCTCGTAATTTAACCAGCATAGAGGAATTCTGTGGTTTACGTAAGGAAACTTAAAAACACAAACAAGCAAGCAAACAAACAAACAACAACAACAAAAAAAACCCAACAACAACAAAACTTGTTCAAATGCTAAAAGAAAATTATTTAAAAGAAATGAAAAACAGCTCTGCAGAAACTGCATGGTTAGGAATAAAACTACACCATTCCATTTTGGTTTCACCATTCCAGCTAACAGCAGTTCTTGTTCAAACAACCTTCTCATTTTCATATTATAATCTTTCTCTACTCAACTTACTTTTGTAATAAAATATGAAATGGGAAAATAGGCTCATTTTCAGTTATAGACTACTTGTTCTCTGTGAGGGAAAAAAAAAAAAAAAAAAAAAAAAAAAAAAAAAAAAAAATCCAAAATAATTGGGTCTGAAAAAAAAAAAAGAC
>NDXB01001488.1:23361-63246 GCA_002631895.1 Agapornis roseicollis
TTTTTTTTTTTTGGGGTTTTTTTAAGTAGATTGACACATTAATTAAGATGCCTCCATTTTAAATTTACAAAACCTTAAACATCATCATCACCTGGAAATGAAAAGGGTAGATGCAAATAGTTAAAGCTTTTCCACATTAGCTACTGTCTTAAGGAGCTTAAAATTTGAAACTACTGTTTTGTCCAGAATCTTGCTTGCAGTTGACACAGAGGGATATATATATAAGCCAGCTGAATAATACTGTCATTTATTTAAAAAATACAGTTATTTTTTCATGACCTAGCTGAAGCTGACCTGTTATATCAGTTCACTGGCTGCAGTTCCACTTGTTTGTTAAAAAAGAAACTCATAAATTTGAAGTTAACTTACATTGGACATCAAAAAGTACACTAAACA
Organism: Agapornis roseicollis; assembly: GCA_002631895.1. Classification (NCBI taxonomy): domain Eukaryota; kingdom Metazoa; phylum Chordata; class Aves; order Psittaciformes; family Psittacidae; genus Agapornis; species Agapornis roseicollis. The sequence goes on from NDXB01001488.1 coordinate 23,758, forward strand.
GAAGGAAATTTCGAGTATGACAAGTTGGCTATTAATACTGATAAATCGATTCAATTAGGTTCCGAATGCATGACAAGCATTTTAATATTAGATAAATCAGTTTTGACACTTTCCCACCACTGATAATGCTTTCTGTATTTTTTCTCAAGATCAAGAGAGATTATGTTCATCTAGTTTTCCTATGCTCAGCCTAATTCTAAAGAAAAGGCATCTAAAATATTCTAGGAAATGGAAGTCTTTATCTTGACATATCTGCAAAATAAGCTGAAGGGCAAGGAGTATGTATCAACTGATTTTGAATCCTTTTAATCAGCTACCTATATGTGAGTGAAAAGGGACCTGAACAGGTCAGATTTGATGCAGAAACTTAGTACTGGAGAACAATGTAGAATAAAGTTTGATTCCTCTAGAAGAACCCATCTTTTTTCCTTATTTGCATATCAATAATATGGACATGGACACCAGGGGCCTTTTCCACCTGCCACTTCACAATATCTCACTGTCAGCAAATAAAAAAGAAAGAATATTTTCAAATGCCAAGAATTTATAGCCTAACAAGACAAAATAAAAACAGAATGAAAGGGGTCAAGAAAACCCCAACAAAGGAAACAAAATAAACAAACAAAAAAGCACCAACAGGGAAGGGAGATACATAAGTCAATATTCCTCACCATGAGATAGCTCTCAAAATAAGAGCAGACCAGAAGCTTCCACATTTATGATTCAGTAACCAGTACATAAGCCTGTTAAGCTTTTGTAAAATCTTTACAAAAGATACTTAATGAATGGTTTGAAAAAGTCAGCTGCCTCAGGGGCTGGCAAACCAAAAGAAAAACCTTCAGTAGACTCTGATCGATAGACACAAAGTCTGTGTGTTTCCAAGACATTTAGCCTGTGTAAATACTGTAATATTTATAAAATATTGACAGAAACCCACAAGTGTAAATAGAGATATTCACAAGTTGTGGAAATTTATGCATTCTTTCTTAACAGCATAAAACTTTAATGTTGGCTGTCCTACATCTTGCAACAAGGCCATTTAGGGTACACTATTTCAGACAACTCTTCATAACGTAAGACAGATATTGTAAAAAACTACTTTAAAGACATGAAACTATCAGAACAGTCAACCTTCATTTGAATTCATTATCAGTTTTTTAATCTGAGTTCTGCATATTTTGTTTTCCTTTTTTTCTTCACTAGATTTTTAAATCTAAGCCATGTGATAGAATTAACTTTGCATTATATGTATTTACATATCCTGAGATTCACAAGGGAAAAATTTAAAACCAAGTATGACTTCTGCATGTTAAGATGTAGGTATCAGTCAAAGGAAGCTAAAATGAATCCAACATTGTTTGAAGATTCCAATGGAGGTTAAGAACTGATGGCAATCCCTTCTATGTCCTTCTATGAAAAGGTAGTGACCTTTTAATTCACCTGAAATAATGTAGGTAGATGCAAATTACTCAGGTCTAAAATAGAAATGTGCACTGGTGTGAGGTGTCTGAGATATTTTATATCCCAGGACTGATACACGTATCTTTGTTAAAACTGAAAGAACATAGAGTGTATGGATATTAAATTTTTTACAAATGTTATACGGTGAAAGTTCCCAAATGATAAAGCTATATTATCTTCATGTTATTGATAACATCAAAAAACACACAGGAGCTTTCAAACTGGTTCCATTTTCAAAACATATTACATTTTAAAATTTACATAAACCACCCTTGAAACTCATTCAGTAAAACATTTCCATATCGTGTGGGTGTCTAAAGCAATACCTCCTTATGAATCTCATTGAAACGGAGAGTTAGGGTTAGACTATTTTTACAAATGGGGAAAATGTTATCTTTGTTATCAGCACTGCTGATCTGTATTGGATATCTACTACATAACTGCATATGTTTTCACCTGATGCACTTGTGCAGAAGTTGTGAGATTCTTGCTTGTATTGAGATACAGACTCATTGCTTCAGCTTTATTTGTTTCCACTTAGATATGAAAAATCATGTCAGTATGCTATTTTAGTTGCTTCTTACATTTGTCTCACTTCCTGGTAACCTGAGTGCAATTTTATTTGTCTGAGTTCATTCACTTGCTAACACTGAATCTAGCTTTAGAAGTCAGAACAGAAATTGACAGTAAATGCTCCTAAAATTCAGTAAAAAAAAAAATAAGGTAGCCCAGCTTAATGGACCCTGATAGAAAATCGTGACACATTAAAACAATGTGCTCTGATATGCAGACCTCAACTAAACTTACCTGTACCAACTGATTTCAGGTGGAGGTGATCCAGTGGCTCTGCAGAATAAAGTTATTGCCTCTCCTCGATCTGCAGTGGCATTAAAAGATTTCTGCAGCAGAGTAATTGCTGGGGGAACTGAAAAATAAAACATTATGTCCTATTAATGGAAAATAAATTATTTTAGGTGTTTCCAGAAAAATCTAAATCACAGGACAGGATCCTTTGCTAACTTTGGAATTTATAATTATACTTAGGAATCAAGTTACAATATGAAAAACTATTATTAGTATTTCTTTACTTTTCTTAAACACAAGAATTTTAATCATTAGCAGGTCTTTTTTCACCAGAATATTTTTTGAAAGTCTTTTTAAGCAGTCCTTCAATCTTTTTGCAGAACATTTTAAAGTTCTGCATGTCTAAAGCTAGATATAGCATGTGTAAGACATAATAAAGTTATGATGAGTACTAATTTAACTATCTTTATCTTTAATCTGTTCTTTTAAAACAGGTGCCAGTATGTAGTAGTCTTTCATCATTGGCCTTGCAGAATTAATTCGTGGCTCTGTGGGCCAATAATGAAAAATCTGGAACAACAGGAGAGACACTAGAGGCAAGTATGGCAGCCCAGTCTTCACCACAGGTAACAACTGCAATTAGAGTGAACTGAACTACTAGATATTACAATCTAAAATTAAGTCTTGCAGTGATTGTCAATGTTCTGTAAATGATTAAAAACAATAATCCAGGTTTTACATGTATATCATTTACAGCAATATAATAAAATGCAGTGAATGCTATTTACATGGTGTATTTTTTAAAAAATATTAAGAATTACATTTATAGGAAAACAATACGAAGCAGATATGACAACCCAGTTCAGTCAGGATATTTTAGTAGCTGACATATTTTAAAATAGGCTATGATAACCAAGTAAAGCAAGAAGTCAATCTCACAACTTTTACTGCTTACCATTCACAATAACAATTATGTCCCGAAAGTCAATTTCTCCTCTTGCTTCCACTCTTCCTTCACATCTGTATACCCCTTCATCACTTTTATTGATGTTAAGAATTTGGAGATTATTGTTAGCTAATACAGCAAATCGATCTATAAAGGCAAGTAAGAGATGAAGTGGTGTTAGTAAATCAAGACAACATGCAGAACGCTAACTTAAGTGAGTAGTATTACTGTATTTTCTCTATAAAATCAGAATGCTCATTGACAAAACACTCACTAATTTAAAAGTAAAATGTCAGCCATGTTTTTTCCCCAGTCCAAAATACATTGCCATTTCCTAAAATTCAATCTGGATTTTCAATCCATAACTTCCTGCTTACTCTAAGGAGTCATAAAATATAAATTAAACTTATAAATTACTGCAGAAAGAGTGGAATATTCATGAACACCTACGTAGAATTTAAAAAAGATTAGAGATGGAAAAAAGATAAATCAAACCATTTATAATAAAACAAGAAAATGCTTCTTCCCTCTCTATCTATATAAAGCAACTATCTTTGTGCCCATTTTATGGCACTACGCTTATTCATTTCTCAACTTGCTTTCTCTCCTTCCCTCCTCCTGTTCCTTTGCTCATTCACTAATACTCATTCATTAATGTATCTCGCCATAGTTTAACACTTCACAGAAATGGGTACAAAGACATAATCCAACAGTCTACTTTCTGCAGAGTGCAGCATAAACTGAAATTCAATGGACTTTTTGAGTAGCTGAAGTTAATAGAAAAAAAACCAACCAGATTCCGAATACATGTGCATGCACTTTCCTGCACATGCAGCAGCAAAATTATAACCTGAAAGAGTAAACTGAATCTGAATTTATTTTATTCTGTCTTTTATGTTTGAACTAGTGTACTGGGTTTACATGTCAAGACATTGGCAGCAGGATGGCTGCATGGCAGCCTCTTTAAAGAGCAACAGGGGCTGCCCTGCTCTGGATCCAGACAGATCCAATGGACCCACTGCAGAGAATCTCTGAGCCCTGCAGACAATGATGGTGCCTGGGAAGGCTCAGTGGAGGAAGAGAAGAAATAATGATGTGCTCAAAACCCATGAGTCAGGAATGAGGAAAACATGACAGAAACAGCCCTGTAAGCACCAAGCTGAGAAAAGGTGCAAGGGGAAGAGGTGCTCTAGGCACCAGAGCAGAGACCCCTGCAGCCCCTGGAGAAAGCACAGTAGAATAGATACCCACACTGCAGTCTGTGGAAGACCCAGTGGATCCCAGGGAGGGATGGGGGAATGTGTTTTTTAAGATTCAGGTTTACTTCTCATTATCCTATTCTTATCTGATTAGTTTTCCCCAACACTGAGCCTTCGCTGTATTTTTTCTCCCTTGTCCAGCTGAGGAGGGGAATAACAGAGCAGCTGTGATGAGAATCTGGCATCCAGGCAGGGTCAACCCAGAGCACCTGTTGAGGAGGGTGAGACAGTGGCTGTGTGGGTGCCTTGAAGCTGGACAAGGTCAATCCACTGCAACTAGTCAAATTAATGGACTTTTTTGAGGAGAATTACTTCCTGCATTTCACCGTATGTGTTTTTTTAACAACTTGCATACTTGTTATTGAGCTCTTTCTTGTTCTATTTGAATCAGTGTCATTCTATCAGTATTGGAGGATGACAACATTTACTAGCAATTTACTGGTTTTAACTAGCAATCAAGTGTCATTTTTCACTTTGCTTTCTTTTTTGATTCAGCTAGTTTTAAAGCATGCTAGGTTTCTCACAAAACAGATATTCCAAAACAGTGATAAACAACACCTGGTAGAAAAGCTTTTATGTAGAGTCTATTCAAAGAGCATATGTAGATACATAGTTACAAATAAGACAGCTTTTTATGCTGAGTTCTATTTCATTACCAAGTACTCTATCAGAAAATTAAGACAAATTGAAAAATAAAATTTAATTATGTTTCACCTGACAGAGGTTTACAGGATATCAATGTTCTCAACACATTTGCACTAATTATGTCTAGTTTATTAAAGTAATGCTTGAACATTAGTGCTATTTCACACACTACCACATACAAATTATAAAATCTTTTTCTTTCCCATCTCTACACAATTCTAAGAAAGCTGTGCTTTATAAAGGTGAAATGTAGCCCCTCTTTAAGCACTGACAACATTTTTCTTTTGTTAACATAAATATTTAATGTACGAGATGAACAAAAGGACTGGAGACCACCCTAATTTCTTAATGTTTTTTTCTTCAGCAGGCTTGTTAAAGAATAGTTCATGCTGCTATAAAAATACCACTATAAAAATGCCACTAAATATATACAATGATACTATTCTCATTCAGCGGGAATAAATTCTGCATAGACCACATGGTCAACAAACACACTGAAACCTTGACAGGAAAAGGCTACATCTTGTTAGACTACTACTCACATGTAGCATGGAACATTAAGTTGATTCAAAGCAGTAGAATAAATTGGTAACACAACATGAACCATTAAGATGTTGCACACACAAATAATGTTCACTGTCCCATGGTTAACTTAATAAATAATTGTCCCCTGTATTAACCAGATTACAGTTGGTGGATGTGTACAGTGACTCAGCAATATACTCCTCCAGCTCACTGCTATGTTCTGGACTCAACTCACTCAACTTCAAATGCCTAATTTAGAACAGTCACACCACCTTCCACTTCAGTCAGATCAGACATTAAGTGGTATGGATGGCAAGAGGGATTGCCCATGTCTTTTCAGTTCCTCATAATCAGAGCTTGAGGAAGTTTTGGCTTATGATTTGCAAATTTTACTGTGTTCTAGGGCATGTACCAGGCTAGGACCCACAATGCCTAACAAAAAGGTTAAGCAAAGCTGTTCATTCTAAGACTAGGACATGACTAAAGACCCACTGAATTAAAAATAAAAACTTTCAGAAAAAAAAAAAAAGAGAAAACTAAGACTTCTATGAAATGTGTCCCTCATACAACCACATCTGTCATTCTTTACAGGAGGGACTTCAATTTCTTCTTTTAGACCAAGTGTGAACACAGCATGTTCACAACCTTAAACATAACTAGCTTTGAGATGACACTCAGTTGAGATTATGCTAGACTTGAGGAAGCAGCAGAATATATGTATAAATATACATATTAATAGGGTGTATATATAGGGTGTATATATATATATATATAGGGTATATGTGTATATATATAGCATATACATATTAATAGGGTAGCCCTGCCTTCTTCTAAGGTCAACTTCAACTATAAACTGATATAAAAATGTCTGTACATGGAATTTCTCTATTTGCTTTAAGTAATTTAGAATGAGTTGCATTTGATGTCCTTTGACATCCCAGAATTGTGCAGAAACAGAGCAAGCTTCCTAAGACTCCAGGTAAGATTTGGTTAATGAAATATATCCCAATCACTTTCATACCTAGTAAAATGTCCCTGACTTCCATACAATGGAGTCATGAATCATGACAATTTAGCTCTTGGTAACAATAAAGAAAACCTTTGAACATTATCAGAAAATGATGCTTTACATATTGCCTTATTAAACCTTAAAAAACGCAAAACCAAAAAGAATTTTAGAGGTCATTGTTCACATAGGTTTCTTCCGTTTGATTTTTTTCTTTTATGAAATAATAATGGAGAGATACCCCCACAGTTTTGTACTTTCATCTCTGTAGAACTCAAAAGAGAATATAAATCCTAGGGTGATCTAGTGATAGAGCAGATAGGGTTTTAGGAACAAACAGAAAGTTACTCACAATGGTGACAGGCTATTTTACCTACAGCTATTTTAGATATAGACCTACTATACAGGAAAAAATCTTTAAATCTGTACTTCTGATTTTCTGTACAGGCCTTCTGGGAGAATAAACTCATCTTCTGTTGTAATGGAACATACAAATATAGCTACTAGTAACTGCCAACAATTTGCAATGCTGAAATAGTCAGAAGTCCGTGCTACAAAAATCCTATAGGTTGTAACATTTAAAATGGAAGAATGGTCAAGAATATAACAAAAAAAGCCATGAAATTAAAGCACTGACATTATCCTATGCCTTTCTATTATGTCAGTGCTAGAATGCTTAAAATAGAAGCTGCTTTCTCATGTCCCCCAAATGAACTGCAATATACAAGCCAATTTGGATATGAAATTATTCAGTATTTTAGCTTAGTACAAACTAAACCCCAAGAATTATTTACTTCTTTTTTAATAGGTGTCATTTCAAATATTACAGACAAATTTCATATTATTTAAAGTTATGCAAAAAGGTTATGGGTACTGATCCTTCATAGGGGATTTTGAAGCTGGATGTAACATAAATCAGAGTCATTTTTTCACCCAATGCCTGAAAAAAATTCTGAACTGTAAGAATTTGAGTATATACTTTTTCCACCTTCATTACAAACCCATTTATATGTAGCCAAAACTCACAAAGTTCACAATGTCTTATTTTTAAATGATTTAAAATGCTACTTCCTCCCAGGCATGGCTGGGATCTTATCTGGGTAATAACTTTAGAAGACAACACAAGGAAACTAGTCTGGTGTTTAAATGAGAACTGGTTTCTACCGTTGTACTTTTTTAAATTGCAAGCGCTGTGAAAGAAAATAGTTAAAGAGACTAGTTGTCACACTGAAACTTAAAAATTCCTAATTTTCAAAATGTCTGATTTTGGAAAAAGAAAAAAGGAAATTTTGCTTTATCGCTTTGCTAATCCAACAGCAGCAAACCTGATTGGAAAAAAGTAAAATTAAAATAATAAAAAATTTGTGACAGATTTTTGATGCAATTTTACTTTTTCAAGCTCTAAGCTGCATTCTGTGCACAGTGAAGTTTTATCTGTGCATGTTTTCCTATATGGCAGCTCAGGAAGAGTTCCTGCAAAGAAGTTCCCAGCAATCTTTTGGGTATTTGAACCCTCATAATACATCTAGACAAAATTCCCAATTGGAAAAATGATACATGAAGGAACCCATTGTATATGGATTCTCTATAGAGACCACATGACTTGGTGAAATTCTACTTATGATGACAGGCTAATCAAAATCCTCTGCTATAATGTGATGAGTCTTCTTTTACAATAATATTTTAAAATTAATTAGAACGTATAACTTAAAGAGTTACCAAAATACTAACTGTCAGCAATAGTTGTGACTTCCTCATTCCGATACAACCAGCTGACAACAGGAGCAGGTGAACTAGTAACATGGCAAACAACTTCTGCATCTTCTCCCTGCCTGAACTCTTGTGGAGATACTATGCCTCGGAACGTAAGTTTTTCTGAAAAGGAGGAAAACAGAATATAGTAAGTGTCTTCCAGTTCACTTAGCATTGAAATGATATGTGACACCAAATCAGATAAAGATGACTATTAAACATTCTCATTGTGATAATACAGATTTTTTTTTCCATAATTTAGTTTTTCCTGATAAAACTCAAGTGGCCCTGGACACATGACTTCCACTCTGTAGAAACTACTTCATAATAATTTTACATTATGAAAGCCTTTGTTTTATTTATCTAAAATGAGCATGTTTTATAAATATATTTTCCATTGTTCCAGAGCTGAGTTCTGAACCCCTATTTTTTTAGATGTTTATATATTCAGGTTAATAGTCTATTTATTCTGTTGTCTATTTACTCATGATCTTATCACTGAATTAAAACTTCATGTTTTTATTCCATTGAAACTTCCATCAAAACAACAAACATTATTTGGAAGAGTCTTATCAAAAAGGTGGAACTTTAGGCTCATTGACTGTGAAAAACATCAGCTGAATAAAGCATAAGATTTTAAAAGCCAGTGTAAAACTGTATGAAAAAAAAATTAGTATTATTAAGTCATAAGAAATTGTAGCATTTTTGGGGGGAAATAACAAGATATTCTTAAGCCTGATGAGGCTTTTAATTTTCCTTAACATTCTTTCAGATCAGAAAGTGCCAACTACATTTTAGGGAACACTTTGGAGACATAAATCAGAGATGCAATTTTATCTCCACTTTTTTGTATTGGTAAAATTGCAGGCTCAAATAATCCACAGTTCCCATAGTAGAGGGAGCACACTTTTGTTATATACATCTCTTACATACTTTTATAAATTATTTTTATGAAATATTTGAAGAATGTGACCTTATGTAAGTCAGAAGAAAAACTCTCACAGACATCTGTGAGTATTGAACCAGACCCTAGTATCCTGCTTTTTCCTTACAATACATCATAAACACAAACAATGAAATCTTTATAAGACTGTATGTCTTGTATAGGTCTTCAGGTTTATCTAGCCTCAGAATTACTAAAATTATCACATTCGAACATTTCAAAAAATTTCAACCTTGTTCAGCAGTTTGCTAATGGAGTAACTGGCAGTTTTAAGCATACAAATGAATTCCACAAAACCTGAAATCCTTTGAACTGCCAATTTTCAAGCCATCATGTGATCACTTGCAATTGCTATCACCATTTTAATGGTTGTTTTATCAAGTTTTCCTTAAATTGTATTTTTTTTTTCATTATCCTAGTTATCTGTACCTGTCAGAAGTAATGCTTTATGATTCTATTCTGAATTTTCTGACCATTGCAATTCCTTAGTGCTCAGCTCATCCACAAACAAATTTTATGACTATTAAAAAGCTATTCTCCAAAGAAATTAGAGAATAACTCAGTTGAGAGGCTGCTAGCAATGCCCTACTCTTTCACCAACAAAATCTTGCCTTCTATCTTCACTATATACTAGTTTAATGTATTGCTTTTGATTGATCTAAAGAATACAGTACAATGTACAGTCATTTAACTAATTTGAAGAACAACACATAGCCAAACAAAAAAAAAAAAAAACTCACAGAAAATCTCTTCCCACAATGGAATGTATTTACTTTTCAAATATACTCCTCAACTAGTTGTTTGCAATTGAAATGCATTTTGGATATTCATCACCATAAGCTTCAATTCCTTATGGGAAAATGCCATTATAAGGCCAAGAATAGGAAAAGACTGACATAAAAAAACCCCTAATTCAGTTTAAATCCACCTTTTAATGATATGTATTGTGTTTCCTGCCCTTTTATTTATGTGCGTATTTGTAGCATTTTGTAGATATTTTTGCAATTAGGAATTGGGTTGACATAACTCTTTCACATATTTTCTGTTTTCCATGAGGGACATACAGTGCACTCTCATAAGATGGCATTCTAAGGAAAAGTGATCTCTAATATCATGAAGCAGCCATCCATTTCATTTAAGTCTTCACTGTAATATCTATTAACTAATCTGCAGGAGATGCAATTATTTGGAAGGTTCAGAGTCTAGAAAGATATTTTGTATAGGCTTTACTTTTTCAATAGCAGTGGCTTTTAAAACATAGTCTTTCATTTAATAATCTTTTACTTACGATAAATTTCCAAAACAACAGTAGCTTCTTGAGTTTGTCCTTTAGCATCTGATGCCTGACATCGATATATACCAGCATCTTCTATATCTGCATTGTAAATGGTTAGACGTGATCGAACACCTTCTTTCTGAACAACCACTCTTTGACTAGAAACAATCTTCTCTCCTTGTGGATTGTACCAATCTATGTTGTCAGGCTCACCAATGGCTACAAAAAAAAAAATCAAAAAATAATCCAACATTAGAAATTTAGACAGACATGCTTGCCAAATGCATNTTGTAAATGGCGTGATCGAACACCTTCTTTCTGAACAACCACTCTTTGACTAGAAACAATCTTCTCTCCTTGTGGATTGTACCAATCTATGTTGTCAGGCTCACCAATGGCTACAAAAAAAAAAAATCAAAAAATAATCCAACATTAGAAATTTAGACAGACATGCTTGCCAAATGCATAATGTCTATGCAATGCTGAAGAACTGCTAAATCCTTGAGAGTTGTGAGAAAGTCTGTAGAAAGACAAGCGAGGCAAAACTGCAGGCAGATGACTTATTGTTGAAGCTAGTAACTCAAGAATTAAAAAGAGAAAAAAACAGAAAGATATAAAGTCTTAAAAGAAAGAAACAAGCCATTCAGCAGGTCAACTCATCAGTCAGCTGCACTGCCAATGTAGTCAGGCCATGTGTCTTTGTCGGTGGAAGATGGCAACTCAGCAACATCAAGGATCCATATCAGCAACTGCAAATGCAAACTTCTCCTGACTACGAACTGGCTCAATGCAAAAAACTTTTTGGTTGCCTGATTAGGCTGGAGAGGATAGTAAAGCTTAGCCTAGTAGCTTATTTAACTCCTTAGATTAGATAAGTGAAACTATTTTAATGAAAGAAGCATCCTAAAACATATAAGCTACTTGTATTCATACAGACAACTCAACCTGAGCTATTCAGTCTGTAAGAAATAATTTCTAGACTGGAAACTAAGGAAGCCAATGAAGACCTACTATTTATTGCAATTTTATTAAGTCAGTGTGAATATACAAAAATACACTAACTTAATACTGTGAATCAATTAATACAGTTTCAAATTATGTACCCTAACTATGCTATGATTCTATGTAGAAGGCTCAAAATACAAAAAAAATGTACCTAAAAGAAAAGTGAATACATACCTGTGCATGTGAAGAACTTGGATTCACCCACACTGAGCTCAACTTTGCTAAGTGAAATTGTAACTTGAAGTAGAGCTGAAAAATATAAAGTAGGTTATGAAAACATTTTGGCATTTATCAGTTAAAATTTCGGTTTTTTTAGGTTTTGTATTTTCTGTTTCTGTACTACAGAGCCTGTGCAACAAATCTGAAAAGTTTCAGCTAAGAATTGTATCTTTTAAGCTGGAGTATATATAGAGGTGAAGAAAACAATCAAAATAAAGAAAAGATGTTACATGAAGGCTAACGGCCTCACGTATTAAAACTTATGACAAAATTAGAGAAAGAAAGAGTAGAAGGGATTGAAAGACACATAAGCCAAAACCTCAGTGTGTATCTGAAGTATTAAAAACTACTGTTTTAAGAATCTGAGGTTTTCAGTCTTGAAATGTAACAATTATGGTTTATTCTGTGCATGTGGAAATATTTCACCTTGTTGAAAAATGCAACACAGACATTGAGTATACAGTGTATACTCATTGTCCCAAGCTCACTAGATTATTTTTATATAATTGGTATGAAAGTACAAAAGGACAAACATCTGTAGAGGTGAGAATTACTATATTCCAATCTAACTTTTTAGTGTGAAAAAATTTAAATCATTACTGACATTTTGTACCCTGTCCTCCATAAGAAAACAGCTAAGAAGAAAAACCACAAAAAGCCCCCAGAAACACATCCTATTTCAGGCAAAAAGTAAATGCCTGTACGTACTCTGTTTGCTAACATCAAAACCTGTCAGTCCATAAAGACCATCAGGAAGAAGACATGAGTACCTAGAGGTGACAAATAAACTGAAGTAGACTGTAGAAACATTGAATATAATACCAGAGCACATACTAGTACCATTTTCTTTGCAATAGCAAGGAAGACACACTTTGGAACACAAGCATAGCACTGACAGAGAAAGAGACTATGATCATTCTCATCTATAGTGTTTATGTCCACGGTACCAGAAGAAAGGCCAAACTTAAGAATAGAAAAGGAAATGCATTTCAGACAAAGTTTCATTTTTGTCTTAATAAGCATCAAGGAGTAATAAATCATCTAGGAGGTTACTCAAAGCCTCATTTCTTTATTTACCTGTGAGGCTAAACTACATTTTAATCCCAGGACATATAACTGTCTGATTGGAAACTGAGGTACTAATCAGTCCAGTGGTTGAAGAGCTTCCAGAAATTAGAGCCCAGACACTTATTTCAAATCACAGACTCATTTTTTTAGTTATGGTGTCACCACTTGTATTTTTTTATAAAGTTTGTAGTCTTGTAGAGTTACTTCAGAAATATGTATGTCAGCATTTCTGCAGTATTGCTTCAAGGACAATTTCACTGCTTAGTTCCAATTAGTAAGTGATGTTGAACTACATAAATGTAATTGATTAAGTAAAAAATGTCAGGTAGAATGTAAGGAACTGCATGATGAGAGGTGAAAAGTTAGAAAAATATATTTTCCTCATCAATGAAATAGGTATTTGAGTCTGTAAAACACAGCTTTGGTAAATGGCTGAACTCCGCTTAAAATTCTTAACATAAGTACAATTATAAACTCTGTGGAGGCATGCTAGCTACATCTCTGAAACCAAAAGGAAATAATATTTTCTACATATGATACTTTAATATTTACAAGATAGAAAAATATAAGACCATCTGTTCATTTTCCCAGCTCTGCTTCATGTAAATAGAGCAAATCAGAAAGGAAAATATTGCCCAAGTGATTAATTTAACAATCTGTGCTTATTAAGTAGTCAGGCAAATAGTTCAGTAGTTTGCTGGAAGAAAGCTCACTCATCACTTACTAAAAGTAAAATATTGCAAAGAGACAACCCATCCAGAAAGTTTTATATTCCTTCCAAATTTATTACAAGTAGAACTACATAGGTGCAGTAGAGCGCTATAAGCTCTGATGAAGATGGCATGCAACATATGCACAATTCAAGTTACTGTTGTACATTAGCAGCTAATGGATTAATATAAAAGGGAGTTTGTACAGACTGGTCAGAAGGTCTTTGAACACACAGGTGAATGCTTATTTTATCAGGTCAGCAAAGATGTTCCAAAAAATTCATGTCAGTACAAGCTCTGTCTAGCTAGGTTAAACTAAGTCCAGATAGTATCTTCTTGACAGACATGAAAAAATACTCCCAAGTTTCATAACTAGCTGCAAAGAATAAATAAATAAAAAATCAATAAATAAAAGGCAAGATCTAGAAGATGTCTTCAGGTACACTGGAGTGTAATGCTACTGTAGTATAGCTGTTCTGGGAAAAAGTAGTCAGTCAGGGCTTCGTTTAGTCTTCAGTACATGTTCAGTTTTGTAGCAAAAAAAACCCCAAATGCTATTAGCACTAGGGGTACAACCAATCCCTTCCCTTTTGATCATAGTCATTATAAAAGAATTATTATCAACTGCACCACACTAAGCAGATTCTGTTGAATTATTCCATAATGGGTTTAAAAATTACTTAGGAAGATAAGTAAGAGCAGTAATAAGAGGTCTATTTATTCTGTTAAACATGGAGACAGATGACTACTTGTCATGGTTTAAACCCAGTTTCTACTCTCCCCCCCCCTCTTTCCTCCTCCCCCCTCTTCCTCCCTGCTCCCAGAGGGATGGGGAGGAGAATTGAAGGAATGCAACTCTCACAGGTTGAGATAAGAACAGCCCAGTGACTAAGGTATAACACAAATCACTACTGCTACCACCAATAATAATAATGATAAGAAAATAACAAGGGAAGAGGGTATGATGCCACCTGCCGAAAACAAGCCCAACTGGGAAGTGTGTGCCCTTCCGGGTAACTTGCCATTACCTCCCTGGGCATGACGTGCTGTGGTATGGAATACCTCTTTGGCTAGTTTGGGTCAGGTGTCCTGTCCCTGCTTCATCCCGACCTCCCCTCCTCCCTGGCAGAGCATGAGACTTAGAAAGTCCTGGGTCAGAGTAAACTTTACTTAGTGACAACTAAAAACATTGGTATTATCAGCTATGTTCCCAGGCTGAGAGTCAAAACACAGAACTGCATCAGCTATTAAGAAGGAGAAAAACTGACTGCTACTGCTGAATCCAGGACACTATTCATAAGGCCTAATATGCAGTAGGCTAATTGATTTCAGTACCATTCACAGAGGTATCCCTTCACATTCAGACCCATAGATCTGAATACATTTTTGAATTTATTGTTGAGCAAAGAGCACTCTGCTATGGAGGTGTCTTTCTAAATATGTTGGGCTGCAAAGCCACTGAAAGGGAGAGGACAATATGAAGGCAGTAAATAGGAAAGGGCACAGCTATGAAGACAAAACAGAGCATAGCTGGATATCAATATGGAAAAAAGGAGAGGAGCAATAGCTAATTTTGATGGCTTTGGCAGTGGCTTCTAGGAAAAGCAAGTAGACTGCAAGTCATAGCTGAGGACCGTATTCTTTGTGAAGGTTTGAATTCAGTTTTCTGACCACAGTTACACCCTAAGCTATTAGTATGCTTTGACTTCAGGTAGTAAGTCAACTTACATGGTGTTTTTTCTTTCAGTAAATGATTACAATAGTATTTAATATTTAATATGTTTAGAAAACTTGGCTTTGTTTCTTGTGAGCATGAAGAAATGAGTATGTTTTTAATTGGTATCAAATTCAATCCCAGAACAAACCTTCACCCAGTTAATCCTCTCCTCCTTTATTATGCAGGCTTCTGAGAATACTCTGCTTAAATCTACTGACTCTCGGATAAAAGCAAATGGACTTCGAATGAAAATTACACTTGCAAAAATGTATTCTCCCCATTAAATTTCCAAGATTTTCTAGTTCAAATATATTTGAAACACCAAAACCAGTGCTTTGTTTTCTTTTATAACACTATACTCTACAGCCATTTGGACTCCTAAGCTGAAATGAGAAAACAGAAATTATTAAATGTACACTGAACTTGTTAAGCAGCAATTTAAGGGCATTTTCGTTTAGTGTAAATGCTTTTTTAGGTCTTTTTTTTAGAATCTCAAACAGTTAACATATTTCAACTATTAATTTAGCAAATTCAGAAATGCAAACCCATTATACAATCCATAAAGTTACAGTTTTTTAAGAGAAAGTCTGATTTGAGCTGCTTCAATGAGCAATCAAATAATGAGGAACCATACAGCTCTCACCTAAAGAACTCCATTAAAACAACAGTACAAAATAGAACAGAATTAAAGTTTGTTAAGCTCTTTGCACTCAAGACTCAGAATCAACAAATAGAAATAATGTTCATAGACATCTTAAGTCACCTAAGGTACTCATTTCTTCATATAGACAACGAAGATGACTTCAGCACTGTAGACCAGCATGCAGTCAGATGTTACAGAAAAGAACCATTAAAACTAATGGCAACATCACTAAAATGATCATCATTAAACAGCAAACATTCAACAAAAGGTTGAATAAAAGTAGCAAAATGCTAGAAAAAATAAGATTTTATCACATAGTGACACATTTATATCAAAGTGAACTGTCTGTGGGGAAGAAACCCTCTCATCTGCATATGCAGTAAAAAGAAAATAATGTTCTCATTGAGTTTGTGAAGATTGTTGGACTCAGTGTTTTAAAACACCTTATACACTTGTAATCCTTCAGGAACAAAAAATAATGCTAAAGATTTATTATTTTTTTATTTTTTTTTACTCTATGTTGAAACCTAGAGTGAATATTTAATCCACATAGCCTATTCAAATGTATTGCACTCCAAATTTTATCATTTAAATGTACTTTTATGTTCTTCTCAATTTGTTTCAGCAGTTTAATAAGCCATATATAGTTGCTTTTTTCTTTAATTCAGTCAGCATTCTAATATCCTGTAAGCACTATAACCTTGGGGTTTTTTCTTATGAGTAAAGATATATTAAGTGGTGCAATCATAGCCTGTCTTGTTTTGCTAAAATATCTGAAAGACAAACTGCATCTGCAAAGCCAAAGCCCAAGAACTTAAAATCTAGGGAGGATGGTTATATTTCAGCTCTGTAGTGGTCAGGCTACTGCTAAATAATAACATATCACTTCTCTAGGGTGTGACACTACTGAAAGACATTTATTGCATTCTTAATTGCTTGACATCAAGCTTCATAATGAATTAAGTGGTCCAGTATAACTGAAGTTTCCATTTCATCACATTAGCATTAATTTGTATTTGTCAGTAGGGAACACAGGCCTGATACAGTTCTAAGGTTTTAGTTGAATCATTATAGACTCTTTGTTGAATTTCTATCTTATAGAACACTGAGTGGTTTATTTTTAGGTAGACAAAACAGTCTTTGTGTCATCATGAATTCATTTCCTACATCTGTTGAAGTGTCATTTTCCCTGATGAGAGGAGCTAGAAGTCACACAAAGTTCAAACTGCCTTCTGAGGCATAACAGATGTTACAGGGGTGAAATGCATAATGCAAGATAACCAACACGATCCAGCTTTGTGCAATGATGGTCAAATTCTGAAGCAGTCAGAAAATCCTGTTTAATACTCTTTTCTATGACACTTGCAGAAGAAACAGTAAAATAGATAAGTTATTAATATCTGAGTAGAGGCTACGACAAAAACAGGACATTGCTTAAACAAAGTCTGCTTGTTGCAACGTTATTCTCAAGTCTTATCTGAAACAGATGTTACTACTGTCCCCTCCCTCCTCCCACATTATGGAAACTATATTTTAGAAAAAAACATACATGGAAAATTGTGAGTTTTATTAAGATTTCCCAGCAGACCGATATTGGGAGCTCAATTCTCTCAACACTTAAGGGATGGGATAATGGCGTAAATATTTAAATATAGATCTAGAAGTTCAAGCTTATTCAGATAGTCTAAAGAATATTTCATCAATATATTAAACCCTGACATAAATTTCTAATCATGACTTAGAAGTTTATATCCAAACTGAAGATTAAACTACATCTGATAAACAAAATAATGGAGAGATCTAATTTTATTTACTTGGAAGTCTGTTTTTTGTCAAGAAATATTTTCTGTAAGTAAAAGGCATGACTTTTGGAAGACTTTAGCTAAAAAATGTATTCTGACAGACATGATGCACATATGTAATTCTATTAAAGTTATTTTAGTTAAATTTAGTAGAGCTTCTTACTATGAATGAATAGTATAGTGAAGTTTAAAATTCATTGTTTAACAGAACATTACATTATTTTAACTGTAAAGAAACATACCAGGGAATCTTTATCATACATTGATCTCATACATAAATAATTAAATAGGTATATAGGAAAGAATAATACAGAATAGTATGATTATACCTATCAAAGTTTAGCACCAACTTAACAAAATCTCACACTGAAAATGTTTGGATTTGGGGTTTTCTTTTGCAACAATAAACAGTAAGAACTATTTTAAGAGCTTATAAATTTTAAGAAACATGATTAAAACTACACAGTCAGTGAATTCCTAACTTCAAATTTCCCCTACACCTAAGGTAGAATATCCAAAACACCCAGAAGTACCTTGATAAACCTGAAAAATTCAGACCTTAATCTTCAAAGTAACAATTTTTCAGTAACAGCAAACTACGATGAGTGATGTACAGGAAGTGGGAGGTCAGGCACATGTTTAGTGGGTGGGCTTATTTTATATTCAATCTTAAAACTCTTTTCCTAAGTAACAAGTCAATTGCTGAGGTGAGCAGCTTGAGAGAGGATGCCTTCAACACTGGAACTGGGGGAAGCTCAGTGTCCAGGAGCCTCAGTTCAGAGTGGTGAGAGCCACTGAGGGAGCCCCAAGCCCTCGACAGGACTTGCCCAGGAGCCAGCAGCTCAGCTGAGGTGAGCAGGGACTCACAGGGGGCGGAGCCAGGAGGGGCAGCACCAGTCCTGAATGGGTAAAAATCTGCCCCAGGGAGCATGAGCTCTTTTGAGACTTCACCTGGAATATTGTGTGAAGTTCTGGTATCCTCAACGTTCAGAAGGACATGGAAGTGTTGGAACAAGCCCAGAGGAGGGCCATGAGGATGATCAGGGGACTGGATCATCTCCCATATGAAGACAGGCTGAGAAAGTTGGGGCTGTTCAGCTTGGAGAAGAGAAGGCTGCATGGAGACCTCATAGCAGCCTTCCAGTATCTGAAGGAAGGCTATAAGGATGCTGGGGATGGAGTATTCATTAGGGACTGTAGTGATAGGGCAAGGGGTAATGGGTTCAAACTTAAACAGGAGAAGTTTAGATCAGATATAAGGAAGAAGTTCTTTCCTGTTAGGGTGGTGAGATGCTGGAATGGGTTGCCCAGTGAAGCTGTAAATGCTCCATCCCTGTCAGTGTTCAGCACCAGGTTGGAGGAAGCCTTGGGTGATATGTTTTAGTGTGAGGTGTCCCTGTTTATGGCAGGGGGGTTGGAACTAGATGATCTTAAGGTCCTTTCCAACCCTAACTATTCTACAATTCTATGATTCTCTAAGTGATAGGATGAGAAGAAACAGCCTGAAGTTGCACCAGGGGAAGTTTACATTGGATATTAGGAAAAATTTCTTCACTGAAAGGGTTATCAAGTACTGGAACAGGCTGCCCAAGGAAAGTGGTTGAGTCACACTCCCTGGAGGTATTTTAAAGACACATCGATATGGCGCATAGGGAAATGGTTTAGTGGTAGACTTGGTAATGTTTGGTTAACAGTTGTACTTGATGATCACTTCCTGCTGCCAGGCACATATATTTAGGCAGTGACTAAGTTCAGATTTAAGAACTTGCTCCCTTTCTCTTGGCACTAGTCTCTTTGCCTCCATGCTTCCTACAAGAGGCAGGTGTTTCTTGCGACACTCCAAACTGGCTGGAATTCAATATTTGTTTGTTTGTTTGTTTTTCCTCTTCCTTCCATTAAGTCCTTGAAAAACTTGCACCTACAGTTTGAAATGCAAGAGTCCACAATTCAGTACTCAGTATTTTTTTACTTTTCCAGTATTACTAACACATCCAGGACTTCAAAATATTATCAACTGGGATTATTGTAATAACAGAAAATATCTGAATCAGCCACTAGTTCTACTTAGAAAGAAAGAAACTTGAAGCATAAGATGGAGAATTAGCCATTTTGATACATGTTTCCTCTATAGTGTCCTTTACTTTCTGTATCGGGAATTTACACAAAAAGTAATTAAAGATGTTAGAGTACATAACTTAGAGTATTTATATAATCTTAGTCAGAAACATTTTGATACATAATTATTTCTATGAATGCATTTTATCTTTCATTGAAAGCTTTTAAAAATGTTACCTTATTTCAATGGCACAAAACCCTAGAATTACTATTACATGTTTTTTTATCTATAATTCAAAGGTATCCTTTTGGTATAGTTTTAATAATTAAGTGATGAGTTTGATGCTATCATACTCACCACTGAAAATACATTTAAATAAAAAAAACATAAGTTACCTGAACAATGCTGAAAGCTGCCAGATGACAGTGTTTAGTGATTCTTCTATTTAATAATCAACTGAAGATACTCAATATTCAATACAAATGAAAATATTTTAGAAAAATATTCCTTTATCACAGTCTTACCCTGAATGGTTAAATTCCAAAGAAACATGAAATTGGATCTAATAAATGTCTATCCAAAAAAGGCTTGGAAATCATTGTTACTGAAGTATGGCTGTTGGAGATATCATACCAATCAGATCCACAATGTACTTGTCTCTATGGCTGTTAAAATCACAGTCCTTTGCAAAGATGTTTTCATGCACTGCACAGGCCTCCACAATGCTGAATGCTCCTGATCCACTTTTAACAAACAGCGTAATATTATTGCACCATGTATATTTAATTTCTTTAAGAATTTGTCTTGCTGCTTCAGCATACAGATCAATATATTAAAAGGATAGGTATATTAAAGTACAAAGAGAGGATAATCTACACACAGAAATAATTCAATTACCTTACAGGTAACTATCTGTATTCAGCAAAAAGCTTGTCTACAGAAATTTCTAGACTAAATCTGGGATGGGTTGAGCTGTGAAATTTAATTATTTTTCTTTATAGCTCTGAAAAATTGAGACAAAATCACAGAATTATTTACTTTGGAGATGACCTCTAAAGGTTATTTTATCCAACCCCTGTCTCAAAGCAAGGCTTAATTCCAAACTTTCTTAGTTACCTTTGTCAAATAAGAAAACTTCTCTTTCATCTCTGGATTACAATCTTACATTAGACGTTAAAATGGAGATGAAATTTTAAAGATTTAAAATCTTTCCCTCATTAATATAATTCATTTAGGGCTTGCTGAAAGTATGTGCTCATGTGCTGGACTGACTCAATCTGGGTGTAAATTTAATCCATAAGGAAGTATCTTCAAAAACATTAAATTACATTAAAAGATAATTTTCTGATATATTTTAAATTATCTGAAAAAGCAAAATAATTATTTCCGAATGACATCTGGGCAAATACTTTGAATGAATTGTTCTCCAAAACTCTATTCAATGCTGGTAAGGTTAGAGCTGGAGTACGATGTGCAATTTCAGGCACCTAGTTCAAGAAAGATACAGGGAATCTGGAAGAGTTCAGCAAAGGGCTATGATGAGCGGCTTAGAGCAAATGTCTCATGAAAAAATTATGAAGGAAATTGGCTTGTTTGTTCTGGAAAATAAAATGCTGAGTATCAAGCTAATAACTGCATACAACTTATTGGAACAGTTACAAATATGTCAGAGACAAGCTCTTTTCAGTATGTAGGTTGTTGGACAACATAGTAATTCAGAAGACTGCAAACTGTGGGCCTCATGAAAAATTAAAATCACTAGAAGCATGTAACATCAGAAAAGAAGTTGTGGTGTCTATATCCTTGGAGAGTTGACTAGTCAAATCTGTTATCTGACTGAGTGCTTGTGACAGTCTTGCTGTAAAGAGGAGACTGGAAGAGACAACCTCCAGAATGCTTCTCAAACAACATTCCTATCATTCCTATTAGTGATACTAAGAGAAATAATGTAAAGTTGGGAGACAAGAAGACAAATTAAAATTATTTTGCCTGACAAAGTAAGAAACAGGCAGAGTTTATCCAGTTGATATGAACAGATGATAGCTCAGAAAAAACCTCTTAACATACTGATACAACAAGCTAATCAAATCTGAATTAGGTATCTCTGACAGAATATGAAGAGTCTATCACATCCTGATATACAAAATTACTTATGCTAAGCCAAAACTATTGTATGCATGCATTTTATACCTACGGAAAAAAACTTGAAATGTTTTTACTTAATATTGCTGTTAGTCCTCTTCCTGTAACAGGAAGTTATCATTCCTATCTGTAAACCGTCAGAAATTGAGGTAGTGTTTGTATAAGAAAGATCACACGGGAACGACGCATCAGGTATTGGTCACAATGTGCAATCCTAATGCTGCATTATCAAAACCACAAATGATAGAAGCCTACATATCAGAGTATCCTGTGATTTAAGGCATCACAGTCCTATGTTTTAAGAATGAGGAGAACAACTGAAGGATGCTTTTTCCTGTAACACTGTTGAGAAAAAAAAGGCTGTATCTTCAACTGATGCAAATAAGTATTCTAGCACCAATGAGAACCCTCCTTGCTAATTATGTAATAAACATGTAAAATGCAGACAAGAAGAGTGTGTTTCTAATTACACTGTTTGCCAGTTGTCAAAAAGCTAGGCAATTCAAGTGCAAAACACATGATACAGCTTTTGATCTTTGGATAAAAGTCAAAAATATTTCTGACACACAGAGTACTCCATTACAGCAACGAAAGGTTTTATTTTAGACATGAATTAACAAAGACTTTCTTCCATGTATGCTCTGGTCTTTCAAGACTCATGGAATCAGAAAGGAAATACTAGATTTAAGAGCATGATCTGACACTGAATTCTCATGTGGGAAAACACAAACTCCTACTGCTAAGCATCCATTCCTGCATTTCAAATTCTAAAAATCAAATTGCACGGGACCTAATTTATAATGACTTCAATCTCACTATTGAAGCTCTTATAATAAGATATAAGATGCTAAAAATCTAAAAATTATATTCAAGATAACTGGCCGTATTTGGTTATGAAACACACGTATGTTTTTATACTCCAAATCACATTTGAGTATCCAGAATTCGGAATGTTTAAAAGATAGGATATAGAGAAGTTTTACAGATTCTTTAGATCTAGTAAAAGATCTTACTTGACTTTGAGAAGCAATGTAGATGTCTAATAAAGGGCTTCATCACTTTTAACTTTTTTAACTTGAATATACTTGAATTTAACTAAAAATACTTTAATACTTCAAAACCAGATACTAACTAATAATACATGACTCAGGAAAACAGAACAGTTATCTTGGAAACATGTCATGAGACAGAACTGCTATTGGTTGCAACAATTTTTTTGCTGCTGTTTAACTGAAAACTTAACAGATATCATGAAGTACTCAACAGAAAGTTTATTTGTTAATATTAAGTAAAATCTGGAAGAATTCTCCCTAAGTAAGATTTCAAATGGTATTATTTTTAGCCTTTGATCCATGCAGCTAAGACACATCTAAGACAACAGGGAATTAAGATGTGTTTAAAGAGCATCAATACTACATTTTAGAAGTATTATCCTGAAAAAAGTCCTATGAGTAAACCAGTTGATTTCTAGTTATACTCAACATCCTTCTTGATGTTGATTTTAATAGCATTGATTGTATTTGTTAGGAATACTAATCCCTCTATAGATATTGAATTGCACAGGGATAACTGCCTATCAGAGAAAAGCTTTTTTTTTTAATAAATTACTTACTTGGTCACTGCATGGGTAGAAAAAGGCTAAGGAGGATAATTATTAAAATAAAAACAGTTTTAAATATTTCCAGTAGCTTCCATCAAAGGATAGAGAATTTGTGTTAGAAATTGCACAAAAGACAGATATGATAAGCTTTGATGAAGAAGTAGAATTAAGTAATTTTTTTCTGTTCATTTCTGGATGAAAATTACAGTATTTATGAGATAGTGCCAGAAGTGTATAATTTGTACATTCAAATGCAAAGTTTTCACTGGGTCTCCTTGAGCAGAATGCTTTGTCTCTTTAATAAACGGGTTATCTATAAATGAAAATGTGAAGCCCTGGACCTATAAACTACAGAATGCTGGCAGGGGCAGGTCTCTTGCCTGTGTCTGCATTAGCTAGCAGTGCAGCACTGTAGAAATACTTTGGACTGACTTCCTGCAGCCCATGATGCATGAGTTTCAGAAATTTTTTTTTGGACTAGCACTTGGTTAGTCCTCTAAGCTGAGAGGCCTTCACTGGGAAAGAGTTCCTTAGGCATATTTCAGGAATGTATGTTTCAGTTCAGTTTCAACAGAAATGAACCTAGTCTTGCTTGCTCTGGCATCATTCTGTGACATGAGTATAAGTATGGTAGGAACGGATATCTAGGGAATAAACTTCTGATGTACTTTGCTGACTCCCTGCTAATGTAGAGACACTGTATAATTTAAGAATTAGAAATCTAGTAATGAGAACTACATACACCAAGAATTGTAAATTGGGATTTTTTTTTTTAAGTATTAGTTTTCCTTATCTTAAATAGTTTTTGTTTCAAATATCCTCACTGATTACTTGAGAAGAGACAAATGTTTGCAAAGTTTTAGGATACTTTTGTGAAGATGACCTGAAATGTCAAAGCTTAAGAACAGCAAAGAATAGACGCTATCACCAGGTATTGGAAGTATTACTGACCAAGAAAAAAAAAAACAACAAAACCACAGTTAAAAGTATAGTTAGTCTACCTCAAAGAAGTAACTGCCTATGAAGGAATTATGAATAACTGAAATTATTGCTCTTAATACAGTTGAAGTATTCTCTTTGACTTGTGGAAAAATGTCAGAACAGCCTTATGTGCCCTGTCTGGATTATAAAAACAGTCTCTGGCATAAATATTCTTTCTGTTTCAAAAAATTAAAATTTCAAGGAAATTCTTATAAATAAGTGACACTGCCAGAGATCATAAGAAATCAGACTAGCTTTTCAAGCTCTTTCTTTTAACCCTTAAGCTCCTTGATCTTTTAACACTATTGTATGGGTAGTAGCAAGCTCCCATCATTAATTATTTTGATTTAGGAATCTGATTTTCTCTCAAAGGACTGCTTTGAAAGGTTTCTAATTGAGAGCCAAAAGGGTTGCAATTAATATGAAATTAGTAAGACAAATTAATAAGCAATCTAATGTTCCAGACAATCCTAAATTTAAAAAAAAATAAATAAATAAAAAACCCCAACCCAACAATCTTTTCACAGCATTAAATACATTGTTATTAAGGCTGCGGTAATTTTTCTGGTTAAATCTTCTACTGACAAAGTTACAGCTAGTTTAAAGATTGTGTTTTAGTTTGAAAGCACAAATAAACTCTGAATTTCAGACTAAAACCCATAAAACAGATCATGTCAGAGGTCTAATTAGGCAGTACTGCAGTTCTTAGAGCAGTGAAAAAATGGGAATACAAGGAATCAGCACAATTTTGTACCTTTTTTGGCTGTAGTTTTTGTTTACGGTTTTTAAGGGGTTTGGTTTGGTTTTTTTCCTCCCCACTCCATGTGCTGGCAGCTTGGCTTCTGAAGGTCTCTTTGAAGCATTCAGTTTTAACATCCCCCACAAGATCCACCCTGTTACACCACCTTCAGTACCATCTAGATCCTTAAAACTCCTGGCTTCCTCAACAACTGCTGAAAATTAATAACATTATCTAATTGTACTTTTCTAAAAAAGAATTACTGTTCTTCAGTTGGTCTTAGATTTTTTCACTGATAATTTCTTCCTCTATTCTGAGTATAACAATGTAAATAATAATCTCTTGTTCCCTTCGTGCATTAGTTCTTGATTTTATAGAATTCTACAATCACTCTTTTCTCTAACTGAAAAACAACCCTTAGCCAGATGCTTATTAGGCTGATCATTACATTAGGGCTTCCCAACTGACATACCAGAAGAAGGTTGAACTACAGTCCCCAGGTATGCCTGAAAACTACACTTTTTCAAGATGATATTTCATATTCTAAGCATCATGTCAACACACCTTTTAAACATCTCCAAGGATGGTGACTCCATCACATCCCTGGTCCGCCTGTTCCAATGCTTGACAACCTTTCCAATGAAAGAATTTCCTAATATCTAATCTAACTCTCCCCAGTGCAACTTGAGGCCATTTCTTCCTGTCCTATCACTTGTTACTTGGGAGAAGAGACCAACCCCCACCTCACTAGAACTTGCTATCAGTTACTTGTAAACAGTGATAAGGTACCCACTGAGGCTCCTTTCTTCCAGGCTAAACAATTCCAGTTCCCTCAGTTGCTCCTCGTAAGACTTGTGCCATAGACCCTTCGCCAGCTTCATTTCCCTTCTCTGTACATGCTCCAGTACCTTAATTTCTTTCTTGTAGTGAGGGTCCCAAAACTGAAGACAGGATTTGAGCTGTAGCCCTACTAGTGCTGAGTACTAATCCTGCTGGTCTGTCCTGGGTTCAGCAATAGCAGTCAGTTTTTCTCCTCCTTAGTAGCTTGTGCAGTACTGTGTTTTGACTTAACCTGGGAACAAAACTGATAACACTAACGTTTTTAGTTGTTGCTAAGTAATGTTTACTCTGACCAAGGACTTTATGAGCCTCATGCTCTGCCGGGGAGGAGGGGAGGCCGGGAGGAAGGAGGGACAGGACCCAAACTGACCAAAGAGGTATTCCATACCACAGCACATCATGCCCAGGATGTAACTGAGAGTTAGCCGGAAGGGCTAGTGCTCTTGAGGTGGTTGCAGGAGTTGGTCGGTCAGCACTCAGTTGGGTTGGGGTGTCATGAGTTATCTGTCAGTGGTTGATGAGATGCTGTATTCTTTTCCCTTGTTATTTCCTTTATCATTATTATGATTGGTGGTAGCAGTAGTGATTTGTGTTATACCTTAGTTACTAAACTGTTCTTATCTCAACCTGTGGGAGTTGCATTCTTTTGATTCTCCTCCTCATCCCTCTGGAAGCAGGGGAGGGCAAAAAAGGGGGGGTTGAGTGAGAGAACAAGCTGCGTGGCTGGAGTTAAACCACGACATGGTCATACTGTTTCTGGTATAAGCCAGGATGCCTTTGGCCACCTTGGCTACCTGGCCACTAGCTGGCTCATGTTCAGCTGACTGCTAACCAACACCACCAGGTGCTTTTACACTTTGCAACTTTCCAGCCTCTCTTCCCTACACCTGTAGTGCTTCAAGGGGTGGTTGCAACCCAAGCACAGGACCTCCCACTGAGCCTTATCATTTCCAGCAGCTAAGCCTCTAACTTATTATTCCAGCACTTACATTCCTTAACTGAAAGCCTTTCCTCAGAAAGATGACTATTCTGCTGGAGATTTCCAAGAAACGCAGAAGCATCTGTAAGGCCTCTAGGATTATGTCAAGTCTGGCTGAAATTTGCCACTGAATTCCATGTCTAAACCACAACGGTTCTTTTTGGCACCCAACGTGGGGCACGAACGGTTGAGATAACGACAGATCCGACTGGATTAATGGTTGCTCATCACAATGCTGATTTATTGGCTTTTAATGTTGTTTCTCTTGACCTCACAGTTTCGGAATGTTGTATCTTACTTGGAGCCGGTATTTGCGGTGTTACTATTTATCTGGGGGGGAACTTGGGCTAAGGTTCTTGCCTTATTGTACTTTATGGCAATGACCTGCAATAAGGGGGGGCGGCCCCGGGAGCCGGAGGCAGCTGGAGCGGCCCGGGAGCGCGGCCCCGGGTGGTCGGAAGCAGGGCCGGAGGCCGGCAGGGAGGCGGCGGCGGCCGAGCAGGCGGAGGAGCCGAGCCCCGCGGCCGAGCCCAGCCCGGCGACAGCCGAGAGCATTTCCCGGGAGCCGCCCACCGAGCTCCACGAGGCCGAGCCCCAGGAGGATGCAGGAGAGCACGGAGCATTCCCCAGCAAGGCAAAGAAGGAAGATCTGGACTCAGGAACAGGGAAGCTGGTGGTGGGAGAGCCGGAGAGCACAGCAGCTACAGCAGCACCAGTGACAAGCACAGCAGTTACAGCAGCCCCAGTGACAAGCACAGCAGCATCATCTGAGGGTTCTGAAGGGTTTGAATGGCCTTTGGGTGCCCTTGGGACCTGCCTGCTGATTGTGATGGGGATCAGCATGGTGGCATGCACACAGAGTGTGTTCTACCCACGACCATTTTGTCTGATCCCAAGAGTCAAGCAGAGTCAGGTTTGGGTCTTGTCTAGCGTTAGACAATGATATGGGGGGACCAAGAGATTTTCCCCAAGGCTGGACAATCATGAATGGCAGGGTGTGTGGGACAGTATGAGCCAGTATCTAGTCCACTGGGCCCCTCTAGTGCTCTGGAAGCATTGGAGATGGAAAGCAGCTGTATGGAGTCCCCAGCAACAAGCTGCAGAAACTGCTGAAGGGGACAATGAATCATTTTGAGCCTGGTGGGCCCCCGACACTTCAGGCCACCAGAGCAGAGATACAACATACAAATGGACTCATGATCAAGGGGTGGACTTAGCAATGGACACTATTGCCTAGTTTATTCACAAGTGTGAATGCTGCACACAGCCTTTTCTGTCCTGAAAGACTGTTACAAGAAATGGAGCCTGACATCATGGACCAGATGGACTCAGCAGCTTTATAGGGACTGGTCCATGCACTAAGAAATTATCTTTTTCTCTCTGTCTGTGTGCATATGTGTGTATACATATATATATATATGTATGTAAGAGTAATGGTATATTGAAAATGGGGGATTTGAGCATGACGTGAATGGCATGGAATAAGGGGTGGATAATGTCCTGGGTTCAGCAATTGCAGTCAGCTTTTCTCCTCCTTAGTAGCTGGTGTTTTGACTTAACCTGGGAACAAGGCTGATAAGGCCGATGTTTTTGGTTGCTGCTGAGCGATGTTTGCCCTGACCAAGGACTTCGTGAGCCTCATGTTCTGCTGGGGAGGAGGGGGGGCTGGGAGGAAGGAGGGACAGGACTGTACTGACAGGATCAAGCTGACCAAAGAGATATTCCATACCATAGCACATCATGCCCAGGAGGTAACTGGGGGTGATCCGGAAGGTGGTTGGAAGAGGTGGTCGGTCAGCACTCGGTTGGTGGGGTGTCGTGAGTTATCTGTTGGTGGTTGATGGGATGCTGTATTCTTTTCCTTTATCGTTATTATTATTGGTGGTAGCAGTAGTGATTTGTGTTATACCTTAGTTACTAAACTGTTCTTATTTTAACTTGTGGGAGTTGCATTCTTTTGAATCTCCCCCTATCCCTCTGGAAGCAGGGGAGGGCAAGAAAGGGGGGTTGAGTGAGTGAAGGAGCTGCCTGGTTGGGTCTAAACCACAACAACACTTAAAATGTAAATACATGATGGCAAAGAAACCCCCAAAATAACTACTGTGCCAATCCACTCTATAATTAATATTTATCATTTAATTACTAGCCTGTCAGACTTATGAAATATCAGAGATGTCTCTTGGTATGGTTAAGTGGGATGTGACAGTTTTGAGTCTTGATCTACAAGCCCCCTATTTTTTCAAAACTTAAGCTCAGTGAACACATGCTCAGAGAACGTACAATTTTTAGATTCATTCTCTTACTACCTGTGTAAATACACAAGTAAATACATTTGCCACTGCTGGGAGCAGGCTTCAGGCTGCAGTAGGTCTAGGACGTGTTTGGGCTGCCACTGGCCTGAGCTGGGTTTACCAGGCACCCCATGGCCGAAGTGCCCATTGCCCAGCCTGTCTGAGCTCCAGCTCTGAGAATACTGTTGGGGAAGGGGCTGACAGACCCAGGTAGTCCTGGCTGGACAAACAGCTCTTGAGACTACGGGGCTTTGGAATAGTTTTCACCCTTTCCACCCACTGGCATAACAGGTAGAGATAAGAAAGCAAAAATAAACCCATGTATACTCAAGACTGAGTAGGAAAAAAAGCATCAACTTCACACTCCATTTGAAACAGGAGGATGAACTCCCACTTTGTGGGCACTGAACTCCTCTTCGCAACGACCTCAAAATGCTGACACTTTGTCATAAACACCATCACCTCCCCTTCTTGATTACTGAATTTACCAACTTTAGGATGCTGACAGTAAACTATCAAAAAGTGATAAACACCAGGAGGTTTTTTCATATTACAAAAAATTTTTTTTTGCTAGATTACCAAGCAGTTAAAATTTAACAGGACTAATAATAAATCCTTAGTGCCATTTACACAACATACTGCCTTTTGCCCATAACAAGAGTCTGAATGTCAACACACAAGGAGATTTGAATTTTGACCATTCATTTTTAAAGATAGCATCTCTACCTCAAAGCTACAGGATGGTTTGAAGCACAGTATTCTCAGTCTTTCTCCTGAGGATGATTGCTTTGCATAAATAATTAAACATACACTGAACAAGAACTAGAATCCAGGTGTTCTCTCTTTTATATTATTATCTTAACATGCTACAGAGCCATTCTCAACTTCAGACTGAAATTGGCAAGCAGAATTCATAGCAATTATCTCTACATGTGTGATTATTTTGGTCAGATGTTATGCGACACCCCTTTACAACTGTAGGAAAAACAGACTTTTATTTTCTCACTATGTTTCAGTGCGCAAGAAGGAAATAAATGCAATAAAGGGATTTTACAGAATTCTTCATTAATATCATTCAATCCTAGCATACCTTTTACACAACTTATGCATCCTGATGAGGCAGAAAGTTCTGTAGGGCAAGAAATTATTTCTTTGTGAAATGGGAATAGCAATAAATTTACTGTATGATTCTGTAAGTGTTCAAACTTTCCATGCTGCAGGAAATTGAAAGTATTTCTTTCACTGATATAACTGATATTTGACTTACTTGTTTTACGAGCCTTTACTTCATGAGGTTAGTGGCCAGATATTTTATTGCTCTCTGATCAGCCCTGAGACCCATACTGTGTTTTTCTGTATGATGGCTCTTTTCAAGTATGTCTCTCAGACAAGAGGGAAAGAACAGATCACTGTTGCTTGCTACTAAAAAAATCAGTGAAACCAGTTCTAGGACCCAAGTACTATATGACTCAGCAGTTTCCTAAACATACAACAGAATTAGAGACATGCTCTGACATAGAACAAAATACTAGGAATATATGTAGACAAAGTCTATCTTATTTTCTCCTGTTTAGATAATGTTTATCCATCATCTTAGGTAATAAAATAGGCAAATTATTAAAACTTAGCTTGAATTTCATTAACTATTTTGATCACTTTTAGTTATCCAAAACAACAACTGCAGAACACAATAATCTACAATCTACACTATTGTAGATAGAAACACTGTACCATTCACCTGGCCAAATCTAAATGACCTTGTTTAGTTAACACCTCAACTGACATAGAGTCAGCAGAAGAAAAGAAACACTTAGGCCAATTCATTGTACCCTAAAATAGGTATCTAAAATGTATCAGTTGACACACAACCTCCAAGTGCTCCTCCCTTTTTATAATTAGCTGAAAAAAAGAACCTAACATGAATACACTAACACCTCACAAGAACCAAAATATTAAGATACTTGATATATTTTTGTGGTATCTATCTTGAGATGCATTTCATATATATTTGATTCTTGATATATATTGGTAATTGATGTGTATTTGTGAGATAATGTGAAAGGCTGCAATTTACAGAAGTGCTGAACATCCAACATTTGAAAATGGGACTATGTTTCCATATATTTTGATGAAACACACAAAATCTTTGATTGCATTAGAAAATGAAGCTCCATCCATGATCGGATATATTTGGAATGAAATAATAGTTCTTATACCCACACATATATCTGTATCTCACATTATATACTGCCTGGCTAGATTTCTCACCATTTCATTAATACAGTCATCTTTACTAAATAGTACTTAGGTCTAATTTTTAACTTACACACGCTCATGAACAGGGAACAGCAATATTCACTTCTTGTATTTCTGTTACATACAAAATCATATAGAATTCATTACTGATTTTCTCACATCTCCTCTGCCATATGGTTTATAGAAAAGGGTAAGGTCCAGCAGCTTAGGCAACAGAGGCTAATGCTTGTTGTAATATTAAAAACTCCTATTCAAACCACTCTAAGGAAAAATGCAGATTGTTATTATAAAGACAGAAACACTGGAGTTCTTTCCTAGTATGAGACCCACAATTTCCCCATATGTGGGAAACATAACTCTACAGCTGAACCCAGGACATACATGCAAATTAAAACTAGAGGTATCATAACATTTCAAAAATATGCTGTCTTAACTATAAAAAAATTCCCCAGAAATTCCCATAGATCTTAAACATACTTTCAATTTTTATGAATATTTATTTTGCCTACTGAACTAACAGATTAATAAGTAATATCCAGTTTTACTTAACTGACCTAATCCATTATGATAAACCACAATGTTTTTCCAGCTCATTGCCTGAGGAAGTCCAGGAAGAGCTAAATGACTAACTGCTCCTTTCCACAGTTTGGTATATTATGTAATAAGGGCTGACATTAATTAATTAAGTACTTGTTCACATATAGGGGGTTTTTACATTTTATTTTCCAAGAATAATGTGACTTAAAGAATTGCTGGGGCTTCAGTTTCAGCTCCACTGCTGACCAATCGGGAGAACTGACTGAAGGAATCAATAATATTGGAAAATAGTTTCAGAAATGCCTTATTCTTGATTGCAGGTCCTAAACCACAAAGAATCTGAATTTGAAAACTACTAGAAGGAACTACAGGAAATAACAAAACCTTGAAGATGTTTCCATGTTAAATATAGAAATGTGGCTTTCATTTTTTTAAATGAAAATTATTTATAAACAAAAAAAAAAAAAAGGGGGGGGGGGGGAAGCTTTTAAAAAAGAAAGAAATTATCCAAATCTATGGTTGGAGCTCAGAATACAGTTACCATTTTTACACCAGAATGGAAGGTGCCCCTCCTATGACACTGGCTACCAATCCTTACAAAGCGTTCAAGTTCTGTACTAACCAGTATTAACACAGATTGTTAACACAGCCCTAACACATATCAGGTGTTGCTCTTCTGAGTAGGAAACGTATCCTCCACAGTCTTCCTTATCCTACAGATTTCTTTCCAATGGAAAAATCACTTCAGCACATCAAATCAACCTAAAGAATCTAATGCACACAAAGAACCCTGTGAAAAATCAAATACAATTGTTACAGGATTTTAATAAAACTCATTTTCATCTCTGTAGTGTTCAATTATAAATCCAGCTTCAGACTGCTTATTTGTACTAAGCATGATGAAAACAAAAACCTGTAAGCATAAGACAGTATAAGCTAGTTTAAACTGAGGTATCACATGAGGAAAAAGATGTGGTGCTTGATATCAAACAAAAAAGTAAAAAAGTTAGTACTGTCCAGTATATTCTGATAAAATATAGCAATGAGTGAAGAAATCCTTGAAATAGCCTAGATTTATATAAAAATAGTTCACTGTATTGTTTTCATATTTAGTCTTCTGAAAAAAATAACATAATAACATCAAACACTTATTTGTCTGTCTTCAAAAAGTATCACCACTTGAACTAATGGCCAGTGTATATCTTTAATTCTGCAGACTTGCCCTTAGTCGTATGGTAAACAGCAACTGGTAAAACCTGAATAAGGACTAAGCAGTAATATCTGTCTTAACTATAAATCCCCTGAAAGAAAGCCCATATTTGATCAACTTCAGTTATGTCTATGAAAAGGCTTTGAATTCACTAAAAATTATTAATTTTCCATTCCATTTCCATTATATGTTTACCACAAACAGATAAAAGCCTTATTTTTCTAATAAATTACATGCTTGAAGAAAATACAGTATGTACATGTACTTTACTGAACTATGACATTTTACTAGAGCATCAGTATTTTTCAAAAGAGTAGCATAAGCCAGAAGAGTTATCACATTAAGCTAATCCATTTTTGTACAACATAAAACAAGATATTTAATCTGTATTTATGTAGACTGAATTAGGTTTGGAGACTGGAGGTTCAAAGAAGCAAAACTGCTAAAGCTGTTTAGGTTTGCAAGCCAGCACCAATATCAGAAATGAAAGAGCCTAATCAGATTCTGAAAACTGATTATCATTTTGGACTTCTGTAGCACTACATGCAATGTAATCTGCTCTAACTACTCATTTCCCTAGGGAAAAAAATAAAATAAATAAAAAAAATCAGGGGAATATAATACTAAATAAGCCCAGTGTGTCCCATTGTGCATAAAAGCAAACACTATGCATATAACAGATAATTTCAAAACTAAAAGATAGGCTTCTATGTCCATATTGCTATCATTCTTTGCAGAATTCTTCAGTAACACTGGAAATCTAGTATGTTGCCAACAGAAGCTCAAGATAGTTTTTATAGTGCCTACTTTTTAGAGGAATGCTAAATAAAAATTGCATGCATTTCCTGACAGAAATCTTCATATGAAACATCAGATAATTTCTCATCTCAATCCTTCTTCAAACTGCTGAACCCTTATACTTTGACTTCCCAGTGATATCTTCAGTGATATCTCATAACCCTTTCGTATTTCTGGAGTTTGGCTACCTATAGGTAAACTATATCAGAAATGCCAAACCAGAAATAGTCAGATGGTTTATGCTGGGTCTTCCCAGACAAAGGATATAAGGAGAACTACTTATTCCCTACCACTGAGTAACTTATGCACATTTATTAACCTCACAAGATGTGCATTCATTACATGCATAACTGAACATCAGAGTTGTTCTGTTATCTGCTTACGGTCAGCTCCTGAAAATACACAGAATAAATTAGAAAAAAAGATCCTCTCTGTCTCTCTCACCAACAGAATTCCAGAGGTAGATGGTCTTGGAAAGGCTTTGAGACAGATGAAGTGCAAGCTCATTCAAAGTGATGCATACCCAGTGATTGCACATGTCAAAGTTACTAGCAAGAAAACACCTCTTCAGTGTTCCAGTGGTAGACCAGATATACATTAACACTGGAAGTGCTTCTCAGAACCTTTAATTGAAAGGAAATGAAAAAGGGAAGGAATACACTCCTGTTTCATTCCTGAATTGATTGAGGATGGCAAGCGATTTGATAAATTGCTTCTGGAACAACTGGTGGCACCTTGGCAGTTGTCACATGCATTTCTCACTGGTACCTCCCATCTAGTTTGAACTCTAGAGAAATGCACTCACTTTCACTATGAATTTGGAGATCTCATAGCAAGCATTATCCAATTAGAGTCTCAGCATAGAGATTACAGCAACTTCTTAGCCTTCAAAGGAACAGCCTTGGAAGTATTCTTAAACATTTCAAGAAGGCATGAGAGAAACACCTTGAAACGCAATCCCCTAAATGACAGGGAGAGTAGGAAGGATAAACTCAGTATGCATCAAGTTTAGAAAAAGGAGACAGGGAAATTAATTTCCTGGCTCAGATAGAATTCTCAGATCACCTGAGGAGAGCTGTAAATAGCTTTTACAGGGTACTTTATCCAGAAATCACATGGTATATAAGAAAGTAACCAGAAAGTTTGACTTTTTTTCAACCTTCTTGTATAAGCAACTGTGATCAAAAAGGTCATTTTCATTTACATGAATAACCGTAACTAGACTATAACTGAATCAGTAGAGGTCAGACTGCCAGGCATATTGGGTTTGACTATCTTCCACAGGACTGCAGCTCTTTTACTGGTAGATGTGCTATAACTGA
Organism: Agapornis roseicollis; assembly: GCA_002631895.1. Classification (NCBI taxonomy): domain Eukaryota; kingdom Metazoa; phylum Chordata; class Aves; order Psittaciformes; family Psittacidae; genus Agapornis; species Agapornis roseicollis. The sequence goes on from NDXB01001488.1 coordinate 59,290, forward strand.
CCCTTCAGGAATTTGAAGGCACCCACCAGGGTAAGCAGTAGCTTTTAAATTGAACCGAGAGATAAATTAGACTTCTTCTGCTACATTAAGTGAAACAGGAAGGTAGAAAATGTTGTGTTTCCTGGTGAGGCAGATTTACAGGAGCAGCAGATCCCTTAAGTCAAGAGAAAATTCAGTAAATTCCTTTTTTTTGGGGTGTGTTTAATACAATTTTTATTTAAGGCCTACTAGTATGGGAAGAGATGAAGTGATTAAAGCAATTCAGCACTTCAGGGAATGAGGCAGAGCACTGAGGGAATCCAGTTTAGTAATCAGTCTCATAAAATCTTATTTGGAAGAGGACAGATAAAGGAAGCCAGCTCAAACCTTTTATGTTCCTATGATGTGGATGCTGAGGCATCTTATTTAATTTTTTTCCCCCTCTTGGTCTGTTTTAATATGGGTACTCCCATCTCCTATATTTTTGATATGGGTACTTGCATTGAAACCTCTCACATAATTTCAAAACTCTGAGGGAAAGGTACAGAAGCCTGTCTCAGTGCTGAGCTCCCTGTGCAAAGGAGTTATCTCTTCACTTCAGCCTCAAAAATTCATGTCCAGAAAACTGGCTGCTAATAACTCTGAAGGTCATCTATTTTAATGACAGGCCCCACTGCCAGATACTAAAAATAACAGAAATAATTTACTTCTCTCACAAAAGTAGTTCAGAAAAACTAAATGATGACAGATACATGAATTGGGCTCATGCTCCAAATGTGAGAGATAAGAAACAAAACTGAAAAGAGGTATACATATGCACAGTGTAAGTGTACACATGGCTTTGGTTTGTTTTATTAAGGCTAAATCTCTGAAATATGTATGCATACATATCCAGAAGTGTACATTTCAGAAGTATATAGAATTGCACTTCTGAACCCAAAGAATGAAGTATTATATGAGTTGAAAAAGTTTTCAGAGCCTGTTTTTAGAGAGCTCTTCTTTAAAAGGAGATTGTTTTGTGCACAGGAGAGGGAAAGTTAGAGACTATGCTACCAGAAAGTTGAGATTTGCTGATGACACATTTTATTACCTTGGCAATGACCATGCTAAAATCTTCATTGACCTCTCTGATGAAGCATGGATGTTTCCAGAAAGCTGACTAGAATCAGATGATCCTTGTCTTCATTGCCTTCATCTCTTTTCGACTGAATCTCCAATTGTTACTGCACTTTGCAGGGAAAAAATTGCACAGAAATCATAAAGAGAAACTTCTTATGTGACACTGATTCAACTTTGGAAGCAGAACTGCAGTCCTAACATGCTTTAAATCCTAAACTGTACTCTGCAATACCTGCTTCATAATCACAAAGCAAAAATCCAGAAGATTCAGGAAAAGAAATGGCAGTATAACAAATAGATGAGCCACACCTTTGCATATTATAAGATATCTTCAGCAGAGTGCAGCCTTTTGCTACATTTATTTACAAATCTAAAGGCAAATCAACAACTCTGAAACAAAGAAGAGCTAAATCTAAATGCTAAAGATAAGCAAATACATTAAAAAGGTAATCTTTCCAATTTCATATTACTGCTGCTCAGTAATATATAGATTTAATATAGGTCACATTCTGTAATCCATGATGAAACCAAAATGCAAATATTAAATTTGCTTGTTAATTAAATATATTTGATTTCATTTCTTAGGATAAAATGAAAACACATTGCACTATAATAAAAGTCAAAAAGATTGATGAATGTCCCTATAAATTGTGTCTAGAGAAATTAAAAATATATGGAGAAAATACATCTAAGGACTATTTATTAAGTTCCTGTGATTTAATAAGCAAGTAATATTGACTGCTTTGCAACATGTTCACTATATACAAGTGGCTTTGTTAAACTTACTACACTCCACAGAAATGAGACAAAGGCTGCTTCTGGCATTTATTCCATTTTTTTTCTTAAATGAAAATCAATAAACAGGCTATATTATTGACAATGATTCATTTGTCAGATCATTGTAAAGCACATACTATTAATGCTGCCTTTCTCCTTAATATCTCAGTAAAAAAAGTAGCAATATTAAAACTATTCAAATTCTGAAGATGGTAATGTCTGCAAATAATTTCAAAAAGTTACTGGTATGTGAAAAATTCTAATAATAATAATTAAAAAAAAATAAAAAAAAATAAGAAATATCACATTGGTTAAGTCCCTTAACTAGTCACTATCTTTGCTTTATTATTGCACTGTGCTTCATGCATATTTTATTTAACCTGAATATATGAGGTTTAAACACTAGGCAGGATTCTCTCTTGCATAGGAACGTGAGATTATCAGTTTTCAGAGCCATTTGATTTATCTGCCAAAATTCTGTCCAGGTATGTGTAGAATGCTGCATTATGTTTCCTTTAAAATTTTTCTGACCTTCACTCCTCCTACTCAGGCCTAAACCCAATCACATTTTCTCCTTGTCTACTTATTCTCTTGAAGTCAGGATCCACTTCTCATCCCCTCCTGAACTTTGTTTAGCTTGTCATCAGTACACACAAGCCCTTTTCAGCAAAGCAGCTCCCCTTCCAGCAAGTTGCAGATATTTAGTCATAGAATCACAGAATAGAATCATAGAATAGTTAGGGTCAGAAAGGACCTTAAGACCATCTAGTTCCAATCCCCCTGTCATAACCAGGGACACCTCACATTAAACCATGTCACCCAAGGCTTCATCCAACCTGGCCTTGAACACTGCCAGGGATGGAGCACTCACAACTTCCCTGGGCATCCATTCCAGGCACTGGGCTCTGCATTTATCCTTGTTGCATTTCATAAGGCTCCTGCTGGCCCATTCTTCCAACCTGTTCAGGTATCTCTGAACGAAAACCATGCCCTCCAGCTTCAACACCAAACTGAAGGGTGCACTGTCTCTTCCGCCAAGTCACTGATATAGATGTCAAACAAGAAAGGCCAAAACCCAAAGGAACTCTATTTAGAAATATGTCTCCCAGTACAAATCAAATCAATTACTTTCTTTTGAGCCTAATGACCCTGCCAATTTTTAATCCACCTGTAGCTGAATGAGTTCATCCAGACATAACATCCCATCCTGGATATAAGGATGTTACGGGAGACTGTGTCAAAAACCTTGTAAAAGTCAAAATCAAGAACATTCACTGGTATTCTCACAACCATGGATCTCAATTTTATCACAGAATGCAACTGGATAGGTCAAATAAAATCCATTCTTGTTAAATAACTGCTGGCTATTCCCAATCATCTTATTCTCATTAATGTGCCCATTAATGAGAGTAAGTCTCATTAATGGCTTCTGGAGGAACTCATTCCAAGATTTTTCCTGGGATTAAAACAGGGCTGAGCAGTCTGTAATCCCTATGATTATTCTTCTTGCCCTTTTCTAAAGATGGCTGCAACATTTGCCCTTCTCTGGTGACTGAGAATCTCCCCCAGTGTACATGGCTTCTCAAAGTTGATACAGTGCATTCTTACAGTGATATGAGAACTTTCATATCCAAGATATCCATGTCAAGAATTTCCCTAGGAGTTTCCTCATTTATTCCATGTATTCCAGAGCAATATTGAAAGTCACCTAAAAGAGCTCTCCATATACTGTTTTCCAAATAGTGTGCAGTGGTACTCTAAGCTTCTAAGCAAGAAATGAAGACTCATTAAAAACATATACATACATACATACTTAGTTGAACCCTGTGTTCTACACTTCCATAGTATGTCTTTAGCTATACCTAAATGGTTTTGGAACAATCACAAATACAATTATTTCTCTGTTCCAGTAGATACTCAGTGTATGCCTAGGACATGGTAAGCAATATAAGTTTTTCTCTATCTTCCATTATATTGTACTCATAAAAAAAAAGGGGGGGGGGGGAATTCACAGAGTCTTTCACACAGTGAGGGTTTTATGGCCCTTGGAAGCAGGTCTGACGTGCCACCAAAGACATTTTT
>NDXB01001488.1:68262-78434 GCA_002631895.1 Agapornis roseicollis
TTTTTTTTTAAATCTTGCATACAGATTCAGTATTTGCTAGTTACAGAAGCACTCTTGATGAAGCACAAATCAAAGATTAATCACAAGATGTATAATTGCAAAACATAGCCTTTTCTGTGTTCTGAGTAAATATGCATGATAAAACAAGTTTTATTCATTTGCATTAGTTTTCAAACCACAAAATGTACCTCTGTTGGTGGGTAAAAATTCAGTAATAGAATACCTGCAATAAAGTATATTCTCGTTATAAACGCTTTCTGAAATAAATAGACCTCTGCATCTGTGTCAGACAGAAATTTCTATTTCATAAACAGCTTCTTCTCCTCCCAATTTTGTTGATTTTTTTTACTGAAATTAAAATTTGTTATAATAGCAAACCACCAAGAATAACTACATCTTTCCAGCCTTCTGTTTAAATGTAAGTTCTGCTGAAGAAAACTGGCTACAAACCACAGCAACTGCAGTACCAAACCAGCCTCATTATGAGAATTAACAGCACATCCTTTGATTTCCCTGCTGCCTAGCTCATTATTTAACCTGCTCATTATAACTGATTTCTTGTATATGGTCAAAATAAAATTTGAGAAGCTCAATCCAGAACTCCTCAGCTTACAGATTAAACATATGAAAGACTAGATTGGAAGCAAAAAGATGGAGTTGCTATGCCCTATTGTGCTTTGTCTGCAATAGCTCGAACAGAACTAGCACTACACATCCATCATGTTTTACATCCCCTCTGTTCACAACAAATAAAAGATGGTAAAGCGCATCATGCATCAACCAATATTAAAAATAGAAAAAAGACCAGCAAGTGTCTTACATCATTTTGAACAAAGCATTCCAAAATGCTATTAAGCTTAACAACTTTGGAGAGTCAGACTGTCAGCGTGCAGGGAAGACAAACTTACTGTGAATACAAGAACAGGATTATTTATGCCATTCTATCTTTTTAGTGCATTCCTATACCTACCTACTATGTGCCTTTTTATACCCATTTTGGAAATGATTAATAATTAAGCAACATACACTCTCTGGTTTTTTTTATGTATTATAATAAGAACAGTGGGTAGTTTTAGACAAGTCAAGCATTCTTGGAATCAAAATGGTAAACTTACTCAAATATGTCATTATCTACATACACACATGGAAACTTCAGTAAATAAAGGAATGATGTATCTTTCAATTTCTATAAAAATGAAATGTGGCTACAAAATATGATCTTGTCACAATTTAAAATGAGTTTTAGAACATGTTACAATAATTTTAATTATCTTAAAGATATTTTCAAAACTTGTTTATGGTTAAGAATTATATTATTATTACAGTAATATTTTTAAATATCACAGATGAAAGATACATATTTTAAGTATTTCCCTAAAGCTGAAAACCAGAAAATGGTATTTAGGCAGATGCTTACTATCTAAATTGTAATGGGTCACACATTACATTTCTATATCAACCTAGTATCGTATTTATTGGAATCTTCCCTCTCATTGCCAAAAATAAAACTATTACAAAATACAGTGTAATAAAAGAGCATTAGAAATGTGAAAATTTCCATGAAAAGTATATAGTATTCACTATCATTTTTCTCTTTGGGACCAACTTTCTTAACACTAAAAAGTACATATTAATGCAAGCCTCTTTCTTTCTAAACAGAATTTGGAAAACTAAGGTGTAGTGCAGTGTCATAAAAAAAATCTCATTAAAAAAATACTTAATATTTAAACAATCACAAGGGACTCTTTTTCATTTTTTCCTTTAATCTGAAGGTTGTCCTTGCTTGCTAGATTCTACACAGAAACAGCTAAAGAATTCCAGACAACAGGAATTTTGATCAAGTCAAGGACGCTGGCCCTTCACCATAAGTTCAAATATGCTGACTTCCTACAGCTGCAACTCTTCAAATCACGCATATCTCAAATACCTAAAAACTTCTGTAGTATTTAGTTTTTTTCTATAGTAGAGCACAATCTTGAAATCTAATTATTTTCCATGTTAGTTTTACAGTTTTGTGTAAATCTCAAGAAATTTAACATTACTTAGATTTTAAATACAGAGACTGACAAATGTAGAGGAAAACAATTTAGATGTTTCTTTGAACAGAATACACAGATTGTAAAATAGCAGTATTTTGCTAGTAAGGCATTTTCACAGTAAGTGAAAGATTTTACATAGATTTTAGTAGATTCCTGACAGCTTTCCCTTAAGCTTTATTTTTAAAACAGGTTAGCATATTGCCTTTAAAAACAAGGAAGGAATAAGGAATTCACTTGAATAATTTGGTCTACACCAGTTATCCAAAAGCACCATTAGAGAAGGAACCTATAAAAGTTGTCTTTTTTTATTAAATAAATAAACAAATAGATTTAAAAAAATCAAGAGTCTTCCTGGGTGAATTTTGTTCCAAAAATCCCTTTTCTACACCACTCTTGTTCTCCTCTCTGAAGTGGAAAATTTCTCCCTCCCACTTAAATAAAATGGGTATCTTATTTCATGTCTGCTGTTCTCAAGTTACAGAAATTGCATGAAATGCTGTAATACATAGTAGACTATATTGCCTGAAATACAAAATGAGCAATGAAAAATAAGCAAGTGTGTTAAAAAGAGGCCAAAAAGATGGGTAAAGAATTGTTATTTTTGCACTAGCATGGAGACTATTAAATGAAACTACCAACAACAGAGCAAATTTGTACTTTCCCTTTGGAAGACTGACTTGAGAAAGACTAAATGAAACAGCACAGCTAATGGGAGAATAAAGATTATTTTTTTTAAGGCTGAAGCTGCCTCCAAATAGAAAGGATCATAAACTCTGCAAGATCAAGTATAGCAATAGACTAAGGGAGTCAAAAAATAATAATAATTAAAAGAAGGCCTGAGCAGCAGCTTGGAAAAGACATAAAAAATATTAACAAAACCTTCCTCAAACACATTGAAGCAGAAGACTGCCAAAGGATATATAGGACCAGTGAATGATCACAGGATAAAGAAAGCATTCTAAGAAGCTATAGTGATGGAGGACAGACATTTTGTTTCCATGTGTACCATAGAAAAGCTTTACAGCAGCAGCCTTCTCTATAGGAGACACACCAAAGGACTTGCCCCATACCAAAGCACCAGTGGAAGCACTTACGGAACAAATCAACAAAGTGAACATGAAGAAATCATCTATAAGGGGGACTACTCAACGAAGCTGAGAACAAACTCAGGGATGAAATAGCCTAATAACTGCTACACGTAACCTCTTTCTCAAAACTACCTTGATACCTAAGAACTTAAAAGTGACAAGTGTTATGCTTATCTTCAAAAATGGGTTTGAGGAACACTGAGAAACTATAAAATGATCAAGCCTAACTTCTGTATTGGCCATATTAACAAGCAGCTTGGTATAATACAGAATTCTCAGAGCATGGATTCAAAAATCATTTAAAAGGATTCAGGTTTCCAGTTACATTTACTGTTTCTCCAGTTAGACCCTATCCTTGCATCACAACAATCAAAGATTTAGTACTAGAATCAAGCAATGTGAGAGCTAGCAAAAAGCCTTGCAGTCAGCAAAACGAAGATTAACAGGATGTTACAAAAACTGCTTAATGCAATTCCTTAATTGCTTAATGTTCTACTGAAGTCTAGCTCTATTTTCCAATAGCATCAATCCTTAACATTATTCTTTTTTCCTGACAAATACGAACTAGTAACAGGTTTCAGTCTAGGCTGTTTGGACAGCAAAATTATTTATACAAATGAGAAACAAGAAGGGGAAAGGAGAATAAGAAAAATGTTAGCTAAGGAAGTTTTTAGACAAGACAGTGACTAAACCTGGATTTGATTTGCTCAGAATACGCTCCAGTGTGCTTTAAATTAAGCCCATAAAAATTAGGTGACGCCTAACAATGAGGCATTACTCTAATAATACAAAGGCATGCTGACATGCTATTGACAGAAATTCTTCATGATATAACACCATGGACAAATAAGAAAGTAAACACTCCATTCGTGTTCTAAAATGACAAACAATTTTAATCAGAGATGCAACTCAACAAGGAATAGCAAAGACATTTTTATTTATTTAGTTAAGTTGAAGTTCCTTCAACTGCATAAATTCTCAGATTTTTTTATCAATATATGAAAATATGAAAAGAATAGCAACTCATGTAGCTATGATGCATCTATGCCAACTCCTCTTTCCAACTCTGTGTGGCATCTATTATTTTCATAATAAAAAACTGTATAGTGTTGGGTGTTCCTGTTTATAGCAGGGGGGTTGGAACTAGATGATCTTAAGGTCCTTTCCAACCCTAACTATTCAATGATTCTATGATTCAGCTATGAAAACATCTACATAGTAAACCTGTTGCCTACCATTGGTCCAACCCTGCCTCAAAACTTTTAACAGGCATATCTAAATAATCACAAATACCTGGAAATTATTCATGTTTCAAAGCTGAGACCTTTTGAAACACAGCTGCATAGGCCAATGGAATGTGACTTTGTCTCAAACTCATGTAAAAATCACACAAACCAGCCCTTAGATCATCTGCCCTAAAATTACAAGCTCCTCAACTATGAAAATTAGAAGATTTCTTTTGATCTTCTACACAGACAACTATGCAAATCAGATCCCAATATCTCCTCCATTTTCTTTTACAAGGCATTTATGAATTATTTAAAGCCATATGCACTGCTATTTAAAAGCATTTTAAATTTCCTATGTATTTTCTAACAGTTTCTAAACATTACGGGGTTTAAACATTTTTTTTTCCTGTTCAAGGGAAGGTGTGAAACCAGATCACTGAAGTCACAAAGCAGATCTGTTATGCAAATATTTCCTAAAGAGGAATTTCAATTCTTCTTACTGTAAACCACATTGCACATATATCAGAATTATTTGCATTCCAAGTTTGTAGATCCTTCTCTATCTAGCTGATAGATCTGTTCCCATATTGATTTTCACCCTAGTGCCATCCTCTACGTCTTTCACTTTTTGTTTTAAATGGGAACTAATATGAAACTCATCAATTTTTAATTTTTCAAACAATATTCTCATTGACTTCTAGGTTGGGGGGGGGCAGTGTTTGCTGCCTTGTATAATTTCTGATAGTGACATTCACAGCCATACACTTTCCCTTCAGACTAAGAAATCCGCATGATTTTAAAACCTCAAAGTGATATGCTGCTATGCTCCCCGTTTATTTTTCCTAGTCTGCATGTTAAGGGGTTGGAAGTGTTGAGACCGTATCACTGTTGAGACTATTTCATGTACAATTACCAGTTATGCTTGAACTGAGTTTTCATTTTCATTGACACAGCAAGCAAAGGCAAACAGCAGTAATATGTCCCAAAGTGTAATATGAAGAGGGAAAGGAAGAGAAAAAACACTTTGATGGAAACTCTCTATCTTAGTTTTAGTACTACATATTAATATCAGCTAAAAGGGATTCAACTGCAAGTCAAAGGAATTGGTCCAGTCAGAACCAAAAAGGAGGATACTGACTGTGACAGGGACAGAGATATAACAGATAAGCTATTGCACCCTCAGTTTTATGATGAGCACACTCCTGGCCAAAAAAAAAAGCAACAGAAACAGGTTGGCTTAGACTTTTTTCAGACAAAAGGATTCCTGGTTTTTTGAACTGTGAAATTACACCCATGATATTTCTTTGAATATTTGGTCTCTGCCACTTAAAATAAATCAAATTAGAAACATAGGATAGAGTTTAATAATCAAAATACTCTTTAGCATACCCATGAATTATAACCCATGAATTTCATTACTTCTTAATGTTCTTTCCACAGAATATTTATCTCACTAAAATTATGACATTTTTTATCATTACTTATGGTCTACAGAACTTCACACTAACATATTGCCTCTTCACAGGTAACAGCAGACTACATATGTATAGTAGTATATACATATAGTCAGTAGTATTAAACCCCAATACAAATTCTCAGAAATTCTTACTGTGGTGAACACACATGTTTAACTTCTTTCATCAGTTTGGATGGTGACTGGCCCAATCACCAAGACAGGTGATTAATCCATTTCAGTGCCTTCACAAACAAAAGCAAAACCAAACACATTAAAGCCCTGAACACAAATATGTGAAACTGTCATTATTTTACTCCCTTAGTTCTGTCAATTTAAAAAATGTTCTTCAGTGATTGCTGAAGAACATGTATAAATTTCTCTCACTTTCAAACAGTCATCAATGAGTTTACAAACTAAAAGACAGACAGATTTAAAGCTGCTGGTGAAGTCTGTAGTTGGTAGCTTTCCTCTTCAGGGCAATGAGTTTTGACATTAAGATTATCATGTGACTGCACACTAAACAGATTTCATGAGCTTGGATCAAGAGCAGAAAACAAAAGCCTCTAGAAACCCTATTTGCTTAGTTTTCAGCTCTAGGTATGTATCTCTGGCCTTGATCCTCCTAAAAAATATATATATACGCCAGAATACATGTGTATGCATGGCTGCATGCACATAAACTAGAAATAACTGGAAACAAAAAAATCTCATATTTTTCTAGGGAGAGAACAAGAATGATAGATGATAACGCTTAATAACACTTCATATGCAGCTGCACAGTCATCAAATTACAGAGTATCAGTATAACCAGAACTAGCAAATTATAGTAAAATTAAATTAAAATGTAAGATTATTGATCATACATGTATGACAAAGTCATTCAGTCACAAGAAACACAGGGCATTTGGAAACATAAAGGATGTTGTGTTAGAAAACAGTATTGCTTGTTTACAGTTATAAGCTTTTCCACAAAAGACCCATTCATGCTTATTGCCAAAAAAGAAAATGGACCTTGCTTTTCTTTAGTGTGGTTGTTCTGAGTATACTCCCAAATTCTCCCAAAGCCCTTTAAAGGCAAACATTAGGCAGCTAAAACATCAGAGACAAACTCGATCACAGTTTTGACTTGTTTTGAACATATTCACACTTCCAACTCACTCTTCTGTTTTCTGAATAATACTACCAAGAAAATTCACCTGACCCACTCATATAAGTGATAGGCTAAGTTGACAAGTATTATCCTCATACATTTTATACTCAGTTTTGCATATGCAATATCATCAATAAAGGACCTCAGAAATTCTCTCCTGTGAAATACACCACTTACGGAAAGGAAATATTTTTACTGAGATTAAAATAAGAAATTACTGTAAAAAGCATTTTTCTTAGCTCACCATTTCATAGCTCAAATTTAACACTAAAAATCCTCCATTTTATGATAGTTTGTAATGCCAGTTAAATTAGAGAAGTTTAAACAAATGTCTTTCCCCTCCCCCAACCTTCCCCATAATTTTCCCCACAGCATTCTGCCTCTATGTTTACATGAATGGCACATTTTCAGCTCAGAAAATTGAATTTTACTCTTAGCCCATCTACATACATGTGTACACACACAGGCTCACAAAAAAAAATGGAAGGAAAAAAAAGGCTACAATTCAGTTACTTTGTATGCCTGTTAGCTTCCAAGCATGGGATTTACTAAATATGGGAAGATGGGCAGGGTTAACCTTGCAACTTAACAATAATAACTATGTTTTTAAGCAGTTGCATGGAATTGTTGACACAAACATAAACCAATCTTATACGCCCTTCTATCCCTTTCTTACTATTATCTAAATATGGAGTCACTACTACTTTATTATCTTTATATTGAGTGCTCCTACTATGTACTATCACTGCCAAACAACGTTATGGTCAACAGTTCTAGTCTTCATATTCAGCTGTAGCATCTGGATCACAATGAAAGAAGCCAAACCACCCCCACATACAGACAAGCAGGTCTGTGATCCAAACTTCTGCATTTCTGTGATTATATAATCATAAACACTGACCTAGTATGACAGTCTTCTCCCAGACAAAATTTTAATTGATCACTGTGGATGGTTCCTGTTTTACGGACAAAAGGAACACAGCACATGGCATTTAAAGAGGCTATTAAAGTAAATTTGTTAATCAGAAAGACAAAAAGTTACTTGATGTTGACATTAGCTCTTCTAAAATAAAGAAAAAATGTTGGAAATATATAGAGAGCAGAATGCCATAAATCCTACTTTGCCAACAGCATTTAGGCAAATTCTTGTCTCAAGAACAGACTTTATTTCAAAATTCAGCTTACCAACCAGTCTTCTCAAAATAGAAGTCACGTATCAATCACCATGGCTATGACTTGTCAATCAGTCATTGCACATCCTTGTGAAGCTGACACTTGCAAAGCTTCAACATACACAGCTTATAAAGTAAACGTACAAACGTACTTAAAAGTCTTTTCCCCTCATTCTGAATATGTAACTTTTATCCATGTGGCTTCAGTTCAGTTTCACTTTAGCCATTATAAAATATAAAGTACTAATGTTCTGTGCAGGAAAGCAATAATCCATTAACTTTCTATCTTTGGAAAATTGTACATGACAGTATTTTTTTTCTGGTCTTGTCACTTAAGTTAGTAATAAATTGCTGTAAGGAAGCCTGTTTAAGACCTTAAACCAGATGTTCACTGGGAGGATGAATTTTCTAAGTAGAAAAGAAAACATGGACGAATAATAGTGGGAATTTATATGGAAACCTGTGGGTATGACAACTTAGAGAAATAGTCTGGAATAAAATCTGCTGTCACAGTGACATTTTTCTGGTAGAATGGAAAATTTTGTAATGCATAATGCTGACAGAAGATCAGCAGTGCACTGCACAGCAAGGCTATTAGATATTCTTGTGGACTGCAGAATCACTGGGCTAGTTCATTCTCACAGAAAGTGAATAAAATAATTCATACTCATGTCAGTAAAGCTTTAAGAACTCTTCTGCTAAGGAGCATAGCACAAGTGAAGTGTTGAGCTGTTTTCGAGACAAATCAACTTGAAAATTGTCTTTCAAAGTATTAGAACATAGTCCTCCTCCCTCTCCTTCATTTCATCCCCACCCAAATTCTTCACCCAATTGCAGAATGTAATTTTAACTTTCATTAAGTGGATGCGGTATCTCCCTTGATTTTTATTACAAGTATTTTGAGCTATGGTCACTTGCAGCTGGTGATTATTAGTATTACACATTTTTGCCATATACAGAAGGCAGAAGTTTGTATTCCCTACACGTACATGTTCATAAATGTGCCCTATTTTTAGGATGCTACTACAGCTTTTACCATTGACAGTAACAGGAAGCGCTATGAAGATCAAAGAGATACAACACGACTCATAAAAAGAAAAAAAGAACTCTTTTCTTCACATGTAGTTACAAGTTTTGGTTTTAAAATGCTCTCACAACTTCAAACAAAATGTTGCCCCATCACATAAACAGCCACCTGGAACAATAAGAAATCTTTGAGGTTCGGGGGAAATATTCAACAGCTCATTCAGTACATTCACTACTGCAAGAATTCCCATCAATGTTATGGTTGAACTGAGAACAGGAAGAAATATGACTGCCTGTTCTGTTGCCAAAGGCTATATATAGGGTAACAGGGAGAAAGGCTAGTAGAGGTGAGAAGGTATTCAAAATTGACTGTTTCTCAATTTTCCTTCTATTTAGGAAATCCTTGTGGCAGTTGGTGCCCCACCAGTCTTTTAATTAAAAGAAAATGTGATTTAATTATTTTCAATTAGACTACCAGGGACCAATATACATAAAATGTGTTATTATTCTGGAAGTCTGACCAGCATTAAAAAATCTGTTTTATTTACCTTTCCAACAGAACCTAAGCCAGCCTTCTTATTACAAATGAGTAATACATTTCCCCTCCTAACATTAGGATAAAAAATGACATTATGACAATGCGTATCATGTGAAAAACTATTAACAACCTTAATGATCATGGAAAAAAGACATCTTAAACCAGACTGAGAGTATCTCAAGAATCATGCTAAAATTGCATGACTTAATGATTTTACATTAACAGCCATAAAAGCAGTCATGTAGATATAGTAATACAGGTGTTGTGGACAGCAGGAAGACATTCACTGAACAGAAAACTAGTGTTTTCCAAAAGACCCTACTTCCATGTCAGCATTACTTAAAACAGGATAGAGGCTTCAACTACTGAAGTTGTAATATCACTTAAATATATCCTGATCACAGAATCATGGAATCACTAGGTTGGAAGGGACCTCTAAGATCATCAAGTCCAACCCATGCCCTACACTTCCAC
>NDXB01001489.1:428-60175 GCA_002631895.1 Agapornis roseicollis
CCCCCCCCCCCCCCGAGGCAAGACTGGAAGGGTGGCCTGCAATGAAAAATCAGGTCCATGGTACCAATCCTCTGTACTTTGATGTCTACAGGAGAACACTGGGCTTGATCCAAACTCATTAATCAGTAAATGTCCTCTGACTGACTGCAGCAGCCTTTGAGTAGGATCCTGACCAGCCCAGGAGCCTCTGTGTAATTTTGTACATGTATATAGTTATATACATTTGTGGGTGTTTTATTTGGTGTAGAGCAGCCTGCCTGGCTGAGGCACAGCACAGGACCATGCAAACTGGAGTTGGATTTGCTTTGCAGGCCAGTATTTGAGAGATCAAATAATAAAATCTTTCTTAGGTAATTGGACAACAGCTGAAACTGTGGACACAAAGGGAATTTCCCTGGAGAGTCCCTATCTTCCTAGAAATGTCAAACTTGGTAGGCCAGGCAAAGCTATTGAGCTAAAACTGAGCAGAAACCTGTCACATATCCAAATACATTAAAATGCCACTTCTTAGTCAACAAAATGACAGTGCTGAGCTTAGCAGCGATACCAAACTCTGTGAACTGAAGACAACCCAAGCAGTTTTCACACTCAAAGCCATGTGAATTACTGAAGATAAGGACTCCATCAGCAGCACTAGCCCTGTCCATGGGAAACACGGGAAAACTCCAGTGGGAGTCAGTGCCAGGGAGGTGCAGCCCAAACCTTGTCTGCTTCAGGAGGATTTCATTGCAGGCAAGATAACAAATGCACCTCCTGAAGGAGGTTCTGGACTGCAGCTGGGGCCATGCTCATGCACAGGGGAGCGCATCCAACTGAGTGCCAGCAGCCAGACCTGCATTGCTGCTAACCCAGCTCCCAACAGGTCCCTGCGCTGGATGGCCCCTTGCCTCTAAACATGGGTGCAGAGAGGCTGAGATTAAGAAGTTCACATCCCAACCCCTATGAATGTTTGGGAAAAGAAAAATGCAATAAAGAGAGGAAAAAAAAGGCAAAGAAACTAAAGCTTGCTAAAGCTGAAGGAAGAAGAGCACACAGAAACTGTTACTGTTCGGCTAGATTCACTTCAGGAGTATGAGTGCTGCTCAGGTATCAGACACCATGAAGTCCCCATGGTAAAACAGTGATGGAAGGGTCCCTGTCCCAGCAGCTTGGCCACCCGATCACCACTGCTGTTGACAATGACAGTACAAACACATGTCTATCGCTATGTGAAGTAACTCACTTTGGATCATTCCCTTGATTGTTTCTGGAGAGGCTTTTATGAACTTGGATACAACCATTCTGCCACGGCACTGCCCTTCCCTCTCTCTGCCCAGATCTGATTTCTTCTTACTCCTGAGAAACCCTGCTCTTTCTTCTTCCCATGGAGACTATGACGAATGGAAACTGGCTTCAGCCGCAGTAAGAGAATGTTTGGTTTCAATACAAAGGAAAAGTTACTAACACAGGAAAGAAGCATGACTATAAAATGACTGTAATGGTGGAGGGTCACCATGGATCAAGGGGGAGTGGGTCCAGCAACTGCCAGGAGCGATGACCTGCATCGTGAGTGTGCCCCTGTTCAGATGATCTTGGAAGACCTCTAAAGCCTGCTTTTCCTTTGATTTTCATAACTGGGCACAGCAGGAGGCACTGCTAGGGAATTACCATGAAAAGGGGTTGCCTGTACCCGTATTTAGGATATGTGTCATAGCAAGAACAAGATACCACTGCAGATACCTCCAATACCTCTGGGTCTTTGATGTTCCAATAGACATAGCCAACGCTACTACAATTACACATAGCGCCAATGAGAAATGTGTGTATTATTACACGTTATGTGCAATTTACAACGAGCTAATGGAAGTTTCTGGGAGCTTATCATTGGGGTTTTTTTCTGCACTTCAGACATGAAACCCAATGTATTAAAAATATTAAGACACCAGTTTAATTAGGAATCTTGATGTAGGAACCAGGACACAATGCAATCAACGCGTATAAATTGAGGGCACGGTCTGGCGCTTCCTGGCATGTAGAAATGTTTGAGACAAGATTATAAGCATGTTGCACTAACCGTAAGTTCACAGTTGGATGCTGATTCAATAAAGTAGTTCTGTTTAGCTGCAGCAATTAAATTAGTACAGAAAATGCCAGCACATCTCGCACACACCTTGCTCCGCTCCTTCTCCTTCCAAATGTCGCTACTGACCTTTTCTGCAGCTCTTCACAATATTTTATGGTTCTGAATAATTACTGACAGTATATCCAAGTTTCAACCTGGACGTCAGTAACACCTATGGATCATATAACCACCATTTAATGAAAGTTATTTCTTTGGCAGCTATTGGTAATGGATATGAATGCTTCCTCTGTATTAAGGCAGCAGTTACCAGAAAAGTAATTTCTATCACGCCTAAAAATACTAGAGAATGTAAAAGAGGTACACTTTAGGAAATGATAATACCTTTACCTAAGAACACACATGTATATCTACTGGGGAATCACAGAACCAGCCTCCAGCTCCAACCCCTGCTCCCATGGGCAGGGACCCCTTCCACTGGAGCAGCTTGCTCCAAGCCCCTGTGTCCAACCTGGCCTTGAGCACTGCCAGGGATGGGGCAGCCACAGCTTCTCTGGGCCATCACCCTGGGCCAGCGCCTCAGCACCCTCACAGGGAACAGCTTCTGCCTCAGAGCTCAGCTCAGGCTCCCCTGCTGGGGCAGGTTCAAGCCATTCCCCTTGGCCTGGCCCTATAAGCCCTTGCAATAATTTATGCTGAAAAGCTCTTGGACTGTATTGCACCAATGCGATCAACAGTTTGAAATACACTCTGAGATAAGACATCAACACCTAGTTTTTAACGTTTGTCAAGTAACATGATGATCAAATTATACTTAACCTTACATTTCACTGTGAAATTTTACAGCCAACCATTAACTGCTATCATTTCCCCCCCACACACACCTGAACCAGCACATATGTTCAGCTATTATTGCCAGCAGAAAAAAACGTAGGTAGCATCTTGCTAGAGGAAATTCTCTCTGTATGATGAAGGAGTCCACATTAAATATGTTGCTACCCTGGGATTTTTTAATGGTTTAAGTAACATTTTTTCTAGGTAACATTAATGCAAACTATGAGCAAGGAAAAACCTGCTGTATGATCTTCATTCCCACTGCAATCTAGCTCACCACCTTCTGGAAACCTCTCCTTGTTTTAACTACATTAAAAAAAATCACAGTATAAGACATTTCACCTTGCTCTTTCAATCAACCCCCTGAGCTAATGTTACCCCCGTGTTTCGTTCCACGAGGTGAGGATCAGACCCAGAGTTCAGTATTTTCTATCAGAGTCTTCTGCTTCACACATCCCATCCCTTTCATGATGGAGACATCTATTTCTATGATTTATAACAAAGTACTTGGTGCTTTTATGACGTTTCCAACCTCTGCATCTCAAAGTTCTTCTTAAGGGGGGCTATGCAGCACCTCGATGACATAAAACTGCTAAAATCGCGGCAGCAGCTAGGAGACGGTTTCAGCTCTGCTCTGTTTGAAATTAAACCAAACCTTCATTTTACCTTTTCTGAATTGCAAATACACAAAATAACTCTCTGCTTCTGGCGTAATATTCCTCTGTTTTCAGTTCTTGCATTTCCTGTTTACAACAAGCGTAATGTTTCCACTTTGCTCATGATTTCTCAAATAGTGAATAAAATGGCAGCAAAGGCTTTATGCTATTTTCTGCTTATTATGTCTCCTCTGCAGTAATTCAGCATATCCTGACAATACAGATCATTTAAGAAGCCTATTCAGAGGAAAGTTGCATGGCTAGAAGGCAATAACCCCAGGACGTAAGCAACTGCAAATCTACATTTCCACCCAGGAAGAAATATCTTTATGCAGATAAAAGCGTGTAGGATATATTCCGAGTTTTGTCTTTCAGTTTTATCACTATTAGAACAGATCAGCACCAAAGTTCAGCTACGAACATCTTCGGCTGCCACTGACAGATGGCAACTGTGAAATACTACAGATTCACAGATATAAATATCTTTTAGGCAGGACATTTGAGACCCGTTTTAACAACCTCCATGCTAAAAACCTTAATGCTTTGCTTTGCCTATTACAACCGTAACAAAAAAGGTTTCACTCCAGGTTCTCTGTAACTGGTCTGTACCAGAGACCAACAACCAATGACCTGACCCATGAGCTGGGCTCTGGCACCCCCCAGTTCTCCAGCTCAGTACAGTCCTTGAAGCTTGCTGGAAAAGTTCATAGCTTTATTTACCGTGGTTCCTGTGCTCCAATATTGCTATTCTGAACAGAGATATGTCATGCTATTTCTGCCTCTGCACCACGACGGCGGGTTGGGTTTAGCTGTGGCCTTGATAGATTCAGAACTCACTGATACCACCAAACTGTGCCATCACCTCCAGAACAGAAACCCTCCTGCGGCACAGAATAAAGACCCATCTGCATCATTTCCCAGTACTGAGGAACTCAATGGTATTTACACACCTTGTGAAGAGACGGGGAGGAAAAACACACGCTCCTATTTACGGCTTTTGAATCCTTGTATGTGGAAACAAACAACCATGAACATTTGCCACATGTCCACGTTACTTACGGTTGAGAGGCAGGCTGGCATTGGTCGTCCCTAGCTTGTTGGCAGCGACACATGTATAGTTGCCAAAATGCTCTTCTGTCACATTGGTAACAGTAAGAAGTGATCTTGTGCTATAATTTTTAATAGTGATTCCTTGTTGACCATTGATCAGTCTAGAAAGCAAAAAGAAAATGTCTATAACTCATATAACACAGCAATGATTTTCTTAAATTCTTTCTCTTTCTAATCTTTTTTTCTCCTGTTTTTCTAGATATATCTGGTAGCACAGTAAACTGTTTGCAAGCTGCCAGCATAGTCTGTCAAGCAAAATTACCACAGCAGCAGATAGGAGAAGCCATGGGCAACACCGAAGCCGTGGGGTGTTGAGGGGAACAGGTTCTGCCTGTGTGTCCTACAGTCAAAATGATGACTGACACTCATAGCCCTGCCTGACCGTTGGATAGGACATAGCTCTTGGATGAAGAGCTTAGATTTTAAACTGGGCAAACCCAACTGAACGTTTAAATAGCCTATTTTGGGGCAGAAAACAGTAATGGTCAGTATTCCAGAGAGTGTTTTGTCAGGCTCTGGAGACTGCTGGTGTTCCTCACACACCTCCACCTGATGGCAGATGAGGGTGAGGTAACTAGAAATTAGACTATGTAGGACTGTGACCACAGTTTATTCTACAGGCCTCTACAGCTACAAATTAGACATGCAGTTAGGAAAGATGTGCTCAGAATCCTGAGACAGCAACCTGAATAGGAACCAGGGAATGGAGTGTGGGAAAAGCCAAACCAGGCTCTTTTCACCCCAAATTTCACGGGGACCATGCATTTTCAAAGCCAGGTCAGACGCTGCACTGGGGCAAAGAAAGATGGACAGCTTAAAACCTTTGTTTTAGCTAAGCCACATTTGATCAAAAAATGGGATCAGAAGAGTAACCACATTATTAAAATACAAGTTCCAGCTGATTGATTACTTATAATTCTTCTTATCTCCCATAAGCAGCAGAGTTCCAGATCAAGTATACATTTTTTTGTTTGATATATTGAAAGATGTAATCAGACACCCTGCGAATGAATGCAATCTTCTGGCAACCTGTGTAGAACCAGTTCAAGTCTATCATTAATTGCACTTCTGCACACTGTGGACTGACACTTCTGATCGTTACAGGAGTGCCTCTGGTCCGCTTGGTCACTATATGCTGCTCCACATGCAGGGGGTTTCTCTTGCCTGCAGCTTGTGCTGCTTTAAAAGACTCAGGTCTGCTCTGCACAGCCCGTGGCTGGGCAGAGGACATAGCATGTGCCATTGATACACACAGTTTTGCAAGAACCATGGAAAAAATAGGACCAAAATGCCTGGTTTTGGGTGAATGCTGCAATTAGAACGTCCATCTTTTGTCCAAAGGTTTGTCTTTCCACCCTATGCACATGGATGTTTGATGAACCAATGACTGGGTAGCAGTGTGAGGAAAGGCTGAGAGGACTGGGCTTGTTCAGCCTGGAGAAAAGAAGGCTCAGGAGAGACCTTGTCACCATGTTCCAGTATGTAAGAAGGTGGCTATTGTCTTTTTTCCATGGGACAACTTGTAAAGATGAGGGGTGATGGGCACAAGTTACTGCTGGGGAGATTCTGACTGGGCACAAAGGGTGAATTTTTACCAGTGAGAACAACCAGGCACTGGAATAACCTCCCCAGGGAAGTGGTGGATTCCTCAGCACTGGACTGTTATGATTCAGCTGGACAGGGTGCTGGGTCATCTAGTCTAGGTCATGCTGTGCCAAGAAAGGTTGGATCAGGTGATGCTTGAGGTCCCTTCCAACCTGGCATTCTATGATTCTCCTTCTAAAACTGCCAATATCTGTCCCTCCTTTTTCTGGCTCTCCTGCAGAAAGATCCAAGCGCTTCCCTGTTCCAAACCCCCTCTGCTCTGATGCTCCACGCAACACTCCATGACAGCACTATCAGTGTGGTGGCTCTTGGCAGGGCAAGGCTGAGCAGGCAGGTGCTGAGCACCACAGCGCAGTTGCTTGCTCCAGCAACAGGGATGATGCTTTCCTCCGGATGCCCCTTCCTCACCTGAGCCACAGCCACCATTCCTTCCTGCTGCCTCTCAGGGTGTGAATCCCATCATCCCTTCTCCCAGGGAATCATAGGGTACAGAAGCAACAGCTTCTCTTCCACCTATGGCTTATTCCTACCATCTATTTCCAAGCTACCTCCGTCCTTTCATCCCATAACTGCAGTTTGAACTACAGCATCTCTATTTTACAGCTGTAAAGGTTTAACGCAATGGGGTGTTGGGATTTCTGCCATCCCCATTCCCTGCTAGAGATGAAACTGTATCAAAACTGAACTGCATCTGCTCAATGTGATCTGCTGCCTTCCCCAGGCTGCCAAAAGGATGAGAACTGGGAGTGCCTGTTGTGGTCTCTTCCCCTCCTTCCCCTTCCAGTGCTCCTGCCATGCAGCTGGGACAGCATCACCTTCCCTCCATGTCCTGCCTGAGAAGAAGCTGACACTGGGGGCCCAGAACTGGAATGGAGTAAATGGGATGGGATAGATGTGCCTATCAATAAGCCTCATAATTAACAGACCAAGGAGTCAGCATTAGTTACATAAACTGAGCAGTTTTGAGGATTCCCATTTGCAGTTGTAAGAACCAGATGCTCTAACTTTCACACTACTCCTGTGTGCTGCTTTGCTTTGCTTATTGACTGAGCATGGTGCTTATGACTTGTCTGGGTTTTACCAAGTTATTTTAAGTTTACCAAGTTATTTTAAGTGCAGCCACCCTCGAGATTTCTTCACCTTAGTAGTTCTAAAGGGAAGAGTGATCTCCTTTTTACTTGAGAGACTATGCATCCAGAGAAGCTCATGCATCATTGCCAGCCCGGAGGGGTACCTTTGGTTTCATATTTGAATACCTTCACATTATTATAATACATTAAGCCATTCTAATGAGTTTTGTTGTTTCAAACCTGAGCCTTGTTTGCTTTATCAAGGATAAAGGAGTTCATATTTTTAGATAGGTGGCTTTCAAGCTTCTTCCCCGTGTCTGTTTAATGCCTGAAATCTAATTTCTCCATAACCCTATAGCGCATCCCACTTGAACAGTTGTGGAGCTCAGGCACTGGGAGCGAGTGCAGTGAAACCATTCTCCTTGCTGCAGGAAATCCTTGCGCAGCTTTAGAACCACTCCTATTCATAATTTCAAGGTGCTTTTACTAACTTTTCCTCCCATTTCCACTCCATTCCCAGCTCTCCCAACCTTCTCTGGGCCTGTGGATCCACCCAGCAGCTCCCACACGGAGCTCTAGGTACTGCTTTGGACAGATAAAGCGCTAAATGGCTGGAAACCTGCCCGTGAGACCTCTCCTGGCCTTTCCCAGGTACAAGAGGAGAGCAGAGGCGGTGTTCCCGCCTGGCTGCGGGGCTTTAGGCTCCTCACCTTGCCCTTGGCCAAGGAAGAGGATCTCACAGCAGCCAGCACACCGGCACTCGCACAGGACTGACACAGAGCAGCTCTTGCGAGCGCAGTGATTAGGCAGAATCAGTCCTGCCAGCTCTCTGCCTCACAGACGAGCTGTTCTAACCGACTGCAGGCGGCCACTGCTTTTATGTTTACTGTTAATGGCTATTTTATGATGAGATGATCCCTGGAGTCTGGAAATCGTGTGCCTGGATATACATTAATCTAACTAACAATGATACAGTTTAAAGACCCAAAGGGCTTGTTTCAGACACTGAACATATGCTTTAGGTTTCAGTTTTAACTCCTGCTGTTCATTTAGTCAACAACTACAAAAAAACCCCAAACCCGAAGGTCCCAGTCTAAAAAAGAAGGTTCCCATCCAAGGCTAGGTGAAGAAAATGAGATTCTCTCTATGCTTTTACCAGGAAATAGAGCAGGGTGTGCACTAACAGTATACAAATCTAGTCTTGCAGTGTATCTGCGGATAGATAACATACCTGCTACTCTGAACTACCTGTGGGAGCTGACTGCCCTCGGTGCTACACTAAAACAACGCCTGAGCTGTCCGAGGCTCATTCTGCCCTGGCTCCACCACCCAGAGGTGAAGAGGATATACTGGAGGAAAAAGCAATGGTTTTCCTCTTTCCTGTAAGCAGTGGAGGTTCAGGGATCGCCAGTACCTTTGTACTGATGTCTGGCACATCTGCCACCAACAGCATAACGAAATAGGATGTGCATAATGTTTGAGCAGTAAGACACAACAGGACAATGCATTTCTTGCTGGTTATAGCCAGCCTTAGGTGATACCTGCACTGAAACAGAAAACAGAAGGCACAATTTTGTTGTCCTGAAGTGCTCTGCTTAGGCTTTCCTGCTGCCCAGAGTGAGAGGAATTGGTCATGTTATAAATAGAAAGGTGACTATCACCCTGGAAAAGGCAAATTGAATCCAGAGTGCTAAATGCTGCCCTACAATACTTTGTACATAAAATATGTCTCTGCTGCAACTTCCTCTGACATGTGCACAACAAAATCTGCATTGTTGGAAATAGGTGCCAATGCATTTCACCAACAGAAGAGAAACACTCACTGCTACAGTTAGTAAAGATCAGTTATCGTGTTTGACAGAATGCTTTAGGGTATGGTCCATAGTTAGGACCGCTCTGAAAGCCACAAAGAAAGAGGAGCAGCTACAGCCCATGAAGGGGAGCAGCTGGCCAAGGGGAAATGAGCTGACAGATGGCTTTCTATGCAAAATGGTTGTTAATATTCCCACATCAGCTCCCAGGTTTAATGGGATGTTTGAGCTGAGAAACCCAACTCTCAGAAGCCAGGAAATTCCAGAAGCTGGAAGGCGCATCTGGACAGTTGCTTACAAGAGACACTATTCACTTGCTTTTGCACCAATCATAGAATCATAGAATAGTTAGGGTTGGAAGGGACCTTAAGATCATCCAGTTCCAACCCCCCTGCCATAAGCAGGGACACCTCACACTAAACCAGGTCACTGTGCAAACCTAATAGAAATAAGCTCTTAGATAAAGTAAGAGCCATAAATCAGTTTTCTATCCCAAAAGGAAAAGATCTATCTATTTAATGCAGTGGGGTTTAAAACTCTGCTGATTCTGATTACACCGCACTAATAGCCTGGAGGCAAAGCTGACTAAACAAAACCAAAGGACATGCTCAGTTTCTGGGGTTCAGGCAGAGCCCCCCACAGATGCTGTGATGGGCAGCAGCTCTGTGGATAATAAACCTATGGCCTAAACAAAGAATGGCCCAACGGGGAGAAAAGTTCATCCACATGCAGGTTTGGTTGGAAGTCTTGTTCATGAAACAACCAACCTTTACAGCCCCAAACCCTCAGCAGGACACATACAAAGATGGATGGGTTTTTAAATAGAAAATAAATAAATCCTTTCAGTAGAGTTTTTCAGTGCCTTTCTGGTTATTCTACCTAAAAGGCTGTAATTCCTAAAGCATATTGAAAACTTAGGCTCACTACTGCAACATTCCCTATCACAGCCCAGCCAAGGACATCTTGCTAAGACCTTCAAGAGCAATCTACAACCACAAGGAAACCAAGCAATTCCCCCCAAAGCCACACACAGCACAGCTGCTGGAATCCAACACCTCTGTTGGCTCTGACTGCTTTAAACTGCTGTTTAAAGCTTGGCACTGATTTCAGGACAGCCTGATGGTCACATCATCACAGGGGACAGAGCCAGTCCGGTGGTCTCCTCTCGCTTCCACTCTGGTCCCCAGCATCCCCAGCAGCACAAGAGGGTCGGCAAGCACCGGCTACTTACTTCCTCTCTCCTTTGTACCACTCAAAGACCGGGGCAGGAACTCCTGCACCTTCGCACCGTATCAGGCCGTTCCCTCCAAGCACCACACCGCTGGATTTAAGTTCCTGAATTGTGGGGGCAACTGAAAAAAAAGAAGTGTAAAAGGGACATTTGCATCTCCATCCGCAGACCGCTCCACGCCGCGCCTCTGCAGCACGCTCCGGGTTACTCTCTGCCTGGCGCGTGGTTTCCAGCTCGAGGCACATTCAATCACGTTTTCTTCCAGCAGTGTAAGGATTAGCCCACACAGCAGGTTCTGAGAGATAGTCTGTGTATCTGGTGTAAAAAAACACATCTGAGACATGAAGAGACATCAAGCCCATACTGAAAAAAGCTGTTTATCCGACTCAGTCACTCAACGTAAAGATTAACTATTTATAAGTGTTAGTGTAGTACAAGATGTATTTAAAACATCCGAATCACAAAGCAAGCACATCAAGAACTGGCTGAGAGGCTTGGTCAGGAGGAGCCCCTGAAGCCAGGGAAGGGATGGCAGCACCCAGGGCCCAACACAAAGAAAGGACCAGCACCACTTATCTTCATAAAATCCCAGCCTGGTTTGTGCTGAAGGGACCTTAAAGCTCCTCCAGCTCCAACCCCTGCTCCCACAGGCAGGGACCCCTTCCACTGGAGCAGCTTGCTCCAAGCCCCTGTGTCCAACCTGGCCTTGAGCACTGCCAGGGATGGGGCAGCCACAGCTTCTCTGGGCCATCACCCTGGGCCAGCGCCTCAGCACCCTCCCAGGGAACAGCTTCTGCCTCAGAGCTCAGCTCAGTCTGCCCTGTTGGGGCAGGTTCATGTCTTCTGCAAATGCCCCATAAACCCTGTTAGGCTCTGAGAGCCTTTCAGCTCTCGTTTTGCCTGCTGAAAGAACAAACTTACCTTTTACAATTATGAACCAACCACAAGTACAATTAACCAACGTGACTTTTCTATCGTTGCACTGGATACAGAGTTGTTTCAGTAACTATATCTTACCTTTTTAAATAGCAAAGATTGTAAATAGCAATAAACATTTTAAACATAGTACTACAGATACAACAACAGATAAAAAGTGATTGTCAGTTTTTCCCCTTGCCAGCAAAAAGCACCAGTAAGCTGAGAATAAACCAGAACAAATTCTTCAGGAAAGATTATCAAAGGAAAGGCTGAACAACAACTGCCTTCTCCCTGGAATTTCTTTTACGTCTCTGGTTTTAAACAGTAATTTATGTGCATCATAAAAGCGCCATAAAATCCAAACCACAGAACTTGTAAATAACAATCTGTTTATTTTTTCCTGAGCAGTTTTCCAGATGTTGCTTTAAGGTGTTTATGTACATATAAAATGCTGACTGCCTCTCGGCTGCTTCTTCCACCCCCTCTCCCATCGCTCACGTTAAGAGACCATAATCTTTTACGGGAAGCAGCCACAGTAAAGAAACCTCAGAGCTCTGAAGGAGCAGTGTGATGGGCAGGTTCCTGGCCTGGTGGGTCAGGTCCATCGTGCTCCCGTCCATCATTACCACCCCCTGTGGCTGCTGTCCAGGTGTGTTGGACACTGCACAGAAATCCAGCTGTTACAGCCAGGGAAAGCAAGCGTGCGCTCCTAGCACTTACACATAAGCCTTGATGCTGAACAAAACCACATAGGGATGTTCTGAGTCTGATTGAACAGAGCTGGTTCTCTTTTGCCCATCACTCATGTCCTGTCCTGAGTCAAGCAGACAGACGCTACGGTCTCCCACAGCTGGCAAACACACCCCTGCCTTCAACTTTTTCATCCATGATTACATCAAACCAATCCATGAATTTCTAAACTCCTAACCAGTAACATGAAAATTTCAAGTAGATAATAAACATAAAACTGATTTGCATGACTACTGCTCCATAAACTGCATAGGAAAACCATCAGACATATTTGTTACTTCATAAAGATAACAGTGACACATAAAGCTTACTCCTTCCTGAGAAATGAAGCTCTTTGTGCAGCCAAGACCTTTAAAAACTGAGTGAGGCTGATGACATGAAGAGCTGTGAACAGGTCACATTTTGGTTCTGCTCCTACAGCACTGTGTGGCACCAACATCTACTCAGAGCACCACTAACCTCATAAGTCAACTTCAGAAGAATTAGAACTAGGAATGTCCAAGATGAGCCACACAAACCATATGAAAGCATCAGCTGAATGGTGATCAGCTCATGCAACTCCAACCCCTGCTCCCATGGGCAGGGACCCCTTCCACTGGAGCAGCTTGCTCCAAGCCCCTGTGTCCAACCTGGCCTTGAGCACTGCCAGGGATGGGGCAGCCACAGCTTCTCTGGGCCATCACCCTGGGCCAGCGCCTCCACCTCTTCTCCCATAACCATGGAGTGGGTCCCTGGGAAGCTTTGCTGTAAGAGGCTTTGTTTTCCCTGCATTATGCAAAGGGAGTGAAAATATTTGGATCTGGGGGTTTTCCTAATTGCGAGTGGGCAGGACTATTAGCACAAAGCTTGAGTTTGAAGTGAAGGTGCCACAGTGCATGCACCCCGCTCAGACAATGCTGAATCCTCGAGAGCTGAGCAGAAAGAGCAAATAAAACACCAGCAAAGGCCTGAGTCCTTTAGGGGGCTCTAGCCTAAAAAGTGCCACCTTCCTGCTCCCCAGTGGGACCTGCTCACCTTTTGCTGGTGTTTTGTGGGACTTCGGTTGGGTTTGCTTTGGCTGTTTGTTTTCCAACTAAACCACTGCTAATAAATTCATAACTCAAACTATCCATAAAAACACAGGGCTTGCCAATGCTTTTTCCAGCAGGAGCCCCAGGCACTGTGCTCCCAGTGCAGCTGGGAAGGGGATGCTGGCTGGATCCCAGCTACAAATCATGATTCGAGGCTCTGCTGTCAGCTGAGACCCAGGTTTGTCTGGAAAATACTGGAAAACTTCTGAAAAGGAAGGCTTTTTCGATCTCCCTTTCAGAAAGATTTCGGCTTTGGCTTGCTCACAATAAGCCTAAAAATCAATATTCCCTGCTCTAGGAAATCCCTGGTTAATGCTGGGATGAAAATGGGAACCAAAGCCAGCCCGGAATCACCATTCCCTCAGATTTCCCCTTGTCAGGTCCTTTTCTTGTTTGTGCTATAAAAACAAACTGTGATTCAGGCACGTTTCTGGTGCACTGATGAGGTACACGCTGAGCACAAAACCATCAGCCCCTACTGCTCACATCGGTGTGGAAGACTGAGTAACTCCAGATGAAATTCCACACCTAAATACTGCTGTTCTCCAAGCCAATCTCTGGTTTGAAAGGGACAAAGACAGTGGAGACCTGAAAATCTCTTCCCACATTTCATATTTATTTTTAATGATTTCCATGTGATCATCTACAGACTCATTTGTGAGAAGACATTTGTGATTTGCTCCCGTTGCTCTCAGTTGTGCTGCATAGAGCTGCTTGCTTGTGCTGCTGGGCTGCATGTGTGTTCTCCTGTGTCAAAGAGTCTGAGATTATAACAATGAGCAGGAATACTTTACTGATCAACATACATGTCCTTTTGCAAAAGGAAAGCTCATTTATTATGTTAACTAGTGGCCAGAAGGTTCAATTTAATTCTGCCTTCACTGTTAGCCAATGTATACTGGTTAAGATCTCATCTCAGTCTCCCCTCTGGCAGGTTCAAGCCATTCCCCTTGGCCTGTCCCTACAGGTCCTTGTCCAAAGCCCCTCTCCAGTTTCTTGTAGCCCCTTTAGGCACCGGAGCTGCTCTAAGGTCCCCCTGAAGCCTTCTCTTCTCCAGGCTGGAGAAGAGTTCCTCCAGCTGCTTAGGGAATCACCAGCAAGGAGAAATTCTGGCCACCCAGGAAAGCATTTTCATTCAGGAGTTTAATAACGATGACTTAAACCATTACAGAAAATCATCTGGCATCATTAATGATGCAGCCCTGCTCCATTCAGCTCATGGATCCAACAGATGCTAACAGAAGTCCTGAGCGGACAGCAGAAGGCAAGGGATAGACACAGATGGACACAAGCTTGAGGACCTCATGAAAGTTTAGAAAGGTAAAAGAGCAGCTTTAATCCATTATAAATAATTACAGCTGGGAAAACAGTGGGAAAACAAGAGCAAGGTTTGAGTCAACATGAAAGAATACAAGGCCAAAGGGAGGCACACACAGGTAAAACTCCAGCAAGCATTCCCTCCGAGGCAGAAGGTTTTCCCTTCCACAGGTTAGATGGGAAGAGATTCCAGCCATTTTGCAGAGATGCTGATGTGCTTCTGCACGTGTGCAGAGCACTTCATTGTAAATAACTACAATGAACACACGCATGGGCAAGAGAATAACAGCTTGTCTCCAAGGTATAAAGCACCAGTGGAGAGCGAAGCACTTACCTGGAGGATCCTATGGGAGGGAGGGAGGAAGGAGGTGAGTGCCACAGAGCTCCCAAAGGGAGGGAACTTAATAGAAAAGTTACTACTCTGACACAAGACATAAGTAACTTGTAACAGTGACATTAACAAGAGAACCTCCCATAGGACTAATCATTATAAATGGATTTGTCATTTCTGTATCTCCTAAAGAATGGTTACATAGAATCACCAAGAAAAAGATATGTTTCTATGTATGTGTCAGCAGTACAAGGCTTTAGTGACGTACACGTGCGGGTTTACTCTCCCGGTGGTAGAGCCTCATTGCGTCCTCTCCCACAGCTCATCCCTGCAGAGCAGAGCACTTAAACGCTTAATTTCTGACTTGAAGATAAATTACTGGATCTTGTTCATATCCATTCCTCAAAGACGCACAAGTGCTTTGCTAGGAAAGGCTTTCTCAAGTGGGTGCTCAGAGCCTCAGCTTAACTGGAGTTATACTAATGCCCTTTCGCGTCTCTTCCTACACAAAAAGGCTCGGGAGGTAAAGCTGTTCTTGACCCAAAATACATATTTATTACTCCAACGAAATACATATTTATGTGTCCTCACCAGAAGAGCAGGACAGGAGACATATACAAGGTCAGGCTGGAAGGCACTTGGAGCAACCTGCTTTTGTGGAAGGTGTCCCTACCTGTGGCAGGGGGTTGGAACTGGATGAGCTTTGAGGTCCTTCCCAACCCGAACCGTTTCAGTAAAAGCACCATGGAGACAGGAGCATAGCATAGCATAAGCAAGAACACTGATGGAACAGCTGAGTGGCTCCTGTTCCACAATCAAATACAATGTGAATTCATCAGACAACTCACTTGGTGCCGTGTGAGAGCCTCAGGGTGGACCTGCTGGACATGTGGGGGGAGATGAGCAGCACACCAAGCGCATACGCATGCTCTGATGCGTGCACATCCTTGTTAATTTTAGTGGAGCAATTGAAGTTTCAAGAAATACCCCTGTTAAAGTCTCATATGAGGGTGCTGAGTGCTCGCTGGGCTCCATCTCTCTCGCAGGGTGTTAATGAAGAAGATGTGAAAACGATCATCTTCACTCTATAATTACTTTCTGCTCAGCTGATAGCACCAACATGTTTGCATGAGTCAGGCGCCTGTGCTGGGGAAACCGAACTGTACAGCTCATGCTCCATCCCGAGACGATGCAGAGCTCTGCTGAATCTGCTTTCCCACCCAAATATTTTCATCTTGCTTGTAAATGTATAAAGGAACAGTTAAAACAATGCAGCAGCACCCTGGCACTCATACAGGCACAGAAAGCCTGCAAAGAACCTCCAGCTAGAACAGGTTTCTTCTTTTACCGTTTTAATGAGCTCTGGGACTCTCATGCACATTAGTTATGTTGCCCTAATTACTCATTATAATTCTAATGTGCATTTTATATTTAATTACAATGCTTATAAAGATTCGGTATGGACAGTAAATTATTATAACTAGCATGTGCATAATGATGATGAGCTGCATTTATTAACTTTTACACTAGCATTCAGGGCTGGCAACTTCCAATTTCACCTTTGTGATTACCCATATTGTCAGACTGCACGAACAGTTTGGGGGCATTAATTGGAAATGTCAAAAAAAAAAGAGTCTTCTTTTCCTGCTGATTTTCATCAGGGTTTAATTTGGCATCTTAACGTAGCCTTTTGTTAGGGAAATTGCTCTCTGGTGTGTTAAGATAAAGACTTCCGGGTAAGAGAACAGGTTTTCTGAGATCTCTTTTTTTGCCTCAGAAACCCAGATATGAGCAATATTCAAATATGTTAATTCATATATATATATGCATGCATAGAATTTAACCAATGAAGTAACAAATCTTTGCAAGGAAACAGCATCACTGGTACTTCACACCAGGAAAATGGTTTCTAGAACTCTACATTATTTAATTTCTCTAACTCATTCAGAGCGCCAGCCCTACCTATTCCCAGCCTAATGGAGTGGTTTAAGAAGTGCCTCTTCATATCAGAAACTTCACGAGTGTGTGGCAACATTTGAGACATGCCTTTAGCAACCACTGGGCTGAACAACTTAATAAGCTCTTTTTTTCCATCTCCTCTTGATGACTTATCAAAACCCACTGAATTCAGTGCGATCTTGATGTGTTTAGATGCATTTATATGCAAACACGCAAGGTACCGGTAGGAATTCAGTTCAGCTCCTGCATTTCTAGATGTAACCCAGCATGCTTTGCCCTTTTCCTATTCAGGCTTTAACTTCTCAGAGCAATCTATTTAAACATTGATTTATTAAGCAATTCTGTAAACACCTTGTACCAGCCATCAGAAAACAGTCTCCAGCATTCCCTGTGTGTAATCTGGCACGTGGCACGGTGCAGCAGAGCATCTCCCTCAGCTCTAACAACCACATTGTAACAGGTCATCAAAATCCCTGGCTGCTGTGCAAGTCAGGTTTTGGCATAGAAAACCTCCCAGCGTTGAGAGGAAAGCTTAAAATCCATGGGTAATTGGAGGGAGAAATACAGAACAATCAGCAATACAAAATAATACTTAATAAATAGTAGGCCAGCAGAGAGGCATGCTTAACAATGGGGTTTA
The DNA here is from genome assembly GCA_002631895.1 of Agapornis roseicollis. Classification (NCBI taxonomy): domain Eukaryota; kingdom Metazoa; phylum Chordata; class Aves; order Psittaciformes; family Psittacidae; genus Agapornis; species Agapornis roseicollis. The sequence goes on from NDXB01001489.1 coordinate 17,790, forward strand.
TGAGTATTTGGGTGATACGGATAAGAAAGAAGAGGAAGAAAGTTGACAAAACCTTCCCAACCAGCAAAGAGAACAAAGACCTCTGAGGAGCTACATACAAAAGCACAGGCTAGTGCACAGCAGAAGGGCTGCTTTGTTTTACTGCCCATTACATTTCATCTTCCTGCTTCATCTATTTAATCCATCTGGTTTCCAACAATGCATTTTTCTAATCATATTCCCTTTAAGGTAGCTTTATAAATGTAATTTATCGCCTGCTAAAGGAGCTGGCACTAGCGTACGAACACAAACTCTTTGAGCAGCTTGGTCACAGCATCCATGGGGTGGGCAGCTGCAGGCTCCACATCCCAGGATCAGTGTCTGGTGGTACCCATGGTGACTACATAGACGAGTATTTGTGCATCAGTATTTGTGCACCAAAAGCAGCATGACCAGCAGGTTGAGGGAGGTGACCCTGCCCCTGCTCTTGTGAGACTGCACTTGGAGCACTGTGTGCAGCTCTGGTGCATAAGAAGGGCATGGAACTGTTGGAGCAAGTCCAGAGAAAGCCATGAGGATGACCAAGGACTGGAGCACTTCCCGTATGAAGACAGGCTGAGAACACTGAGGCTGTTCAGGCTGGAGAAGAGAAGCTGCTTGGTGACCTCAGAGCAGCTTGGGGAGGATCTCATATAAGCATTTATACAACAGCATCGCACCCTCCCTTTCCACAGGCATAACTGAAACCACAATAAGCAAACATGAAACAAATCCTGCATTTGCACACAAGAGTTGGTAGTAATTTAGAAGGAACAGATGCACAAAACATAAATAGGGCTGTAAATGTTTGGAGTTTGGTGGTGTTTGATACGGTGGAGTTGGTTTTAATCTTTCATTGGCCAGCGAGGCTTGATTCCAATTTAACTGGAGTCTAAGTCTTTGTATTGACTTCAGCGGGCTTTGAACGAGGCCCAGAAAGAGCTGCAGTAAAAGGATTTCAGTTTTCAAAACCAACAAAGTAAAAAACCCCACAGCTTGAAAGAGCTGAAGTGTAACATGGACAGCTCTTGTCATGTAGCTCCTTCTTTTAGACACTATTCTACAGCTGCAGTTCGAGGGAGAAGTTGCCATCAATGCTTTCTCATCAGCACAGAATCCATGTACAGGGAAAAATCTATGTCTTTGGGTGATGCTGAGCTACCTTGGGAAAAGAACGTTTCCGTGTGGGACAGGAGCACCAGCATGATAGGACACATTGGGAAGAAGGATGATATGCTGTCATCCCTGTTTGCCTAGGGAGCCAGGCATCCCACCCTAGCTGTGTTCAGTGGCTTTCCTAGCAGGGACTCATGTTGGAAACCTCCCTCCTCCACCAGTTCCTAGTGGAAAAGCTTCCTCGCAGTTAACGTGCCATCACGCTCTGCTGCAGTTCCTTTATCTCAGCAAGTTACTCAAATGTGAGCGGGGAGGTTAAAGGGGAAAAACGAGTAGCAGCATCCCGGAGCGGTACTATGGAGTGAGGAGGAGGAAGGGGGATACTTTCATACATCTGATGCAAATCCAGAAGGAAGAGTTGGCTGGGAGCCTGGGTGTGAACAAACATGAGTGCTTTTACTTTGCTATTTCTCTCCCCCTAAGGAAGATAAAAGCAATGGACTTCAACAAATTCCAGGAATTACTAAGTAGATGTTTTGGCAGTAAAGCTGAGGAGAAAGTGAATTAAAGCAAGCTGGTAGTTTTCCAAGGAAAAAAAGTTTGGAACAAAAATGCAAATCGCCTTAGAGCAGGTCAGCAATGCAGCAAGAGACCCACGAGTCCTACTGGAGCACACCCAGGAAACCAGCAGCACACAAGCAGGAAAGACAGGCACGAGACATAGAATCATAGAATGGTCAGGGTTGGAAAGGACCTTAAGATCATCTCGCTCCAACCCCCTGCCATGGGGGCAATGCCATCATTGCCATAAAGGGCGATGACAAACCACACCAGGCATACAGCACCAGTCCTAAAGGAAGAAGTCTTCCTGCTGCTCAGTACCACCCTCTGTGGTGCCCAGATCACCCATGGCAGCGTGTTCTGCACCACCACCCTTGTAGCTTGACCTTACCTGAAAGCACAACAGTCATTAACCAAAACCCTGAATACTGGACCCAAAACAAAGCCAGGGGAGCCACCTCCCCTTGGCCTGGCAAGGAGCCTTGGGATGACAGATAGCTTTGGATCCTCAGCATGAATGTTTTTTCTCATCCATGTTTCTCACACTTGCACCCATAAGTGCCACATGTCAAAAGCTGATGAACGTCAACACATGACATCTGCCTTCCCTGATGATACATGGGGATTAGTGAGACAACGTGATCTGTTGCTGATGAATCTGTGGTAGCTGTTACCCTCCTCAGGTTATCTCCCAGGTATGAACACATCTTGTAACTGTTCCAGCATGTGTCTGGAGGCTGGAGACATGCCAGGCATCTGCCAGTTCCTTCCAAACAACAGGCACTGAGGGCCTCGGTTCCCAGGAGCTCTCCCAACCTTTCCAAAGTCTCCAAAATAATGGCTTCATCCTCAGTTGTTTTGATGAAGTTTACTAACCTCATCTGATGATCGCAGACAACAACTCGCTCTGAGAACCCCAGCCTGGTTTGGGTTAAAGGGACCTTAAAGCTCCTCCAGCTCCAGACCCTGCTCCCACGGGCAGGGACCCCTTCCACTGGAGCAGCTTGCTCCAAGCCCCTGTGTCCAACCTGGCCTTGAGCACTGCCAGGGATGGGGCAGCCACAGCTTCTCTGGGCCATCACCCTGGGCCAGCGCCTCAGCACCCTCACAGAAGAAAGAAATCTGCTCTTTATCTCCTGTAGGTTAAGCTTCATTTATCTGCTCTTGGCATGCAGCCCTGGTGGCTCACAAGTGAACAACCTTCCCTTCTGAGATGGCGGAGCAGAAATGCAGGAGGAGGCAGCTGACAATGGAGGTGCTGAGAAAAGAAGCCAGTACCCCCCGAGGTGCTCAGCAGATGCATAACCTGTGCAAACCACCTGCTTTATGGGGCACCAGCAGGGTCTTAGCTCAAGTACCAGAAATTCAGAAAGCAAAAGGGATTAGCAGAGTAGGAAAAGGCCATTTAGTAGGGACACACTGCATCATTAATTGTAATCACTAATTCCCTACCTCTGAGCAAGCAATAATCAACCACAGTTCAGGCATGGGAGATACTGGTCTGGAAGGTATTGCTGGAAGAGATTGCTTAGGGAGACTGTCCAGGTGCTATTTTAAACTAAAGGGTGACAATTCCATTGTGAGCATCTGCCTCTGGACAGCAGCACCAGCCTGGCTCCTCAGGTCCTCCCCTGCTGCATTTTGGTGGCCTCCAGGACATTGGGGTCTGATGCTATTAAGCATCAGAACAGTTCAATAGCAGCAAATTCCTTTCCTCATTTCCACAGATAAGCTGTGATTAAGGCTATCCACCATATTTCAACACAATGAGCTGAAAGAGGGAATCCTACTCTTCTCAGCTTGCAGTGGTGATGAAATGTACAAGGTTCTGCTTCAGTACAAAACTGAGGTAAGCACTAAAGCTGCATTTGGAATTCAACCATAATGTAACAGGCAGAAGCAGAACTTTTCTGCAGCAAACTTCTCAGATGCTCCTTGGATCTGATCTGATATATTCTACATCCATAACAAAGTAGCTAGGTGAACTCACCAAAATGGCATTTCTGAGGACAGAACTCATTACTACTGTATAATAAATGGAAGCATAAGTCAGAGTTAGCACTGAACAGATTGTTTGGGGTTGCAAAGACAGCAGCTGTCACAGCTTGACAGCTTTCTTGTTAGTGAATCAGCTTTACTGACAGTCTTTTTGATTGAAAACCACTGTTCGCTGACAGTGTGTTATAGCTGATATACATATGTACCTCATGAAGAATGAGAAAGAGCCAGAAAAGGTCTAGAAGCTACTGCTCTATGTTAAAAAGAAGTGAAGTTTGCATAAAGGTTTTCTTGGTTCCTCCTCAGTAATCTGTGGCAGATACGAGTTGATAGAAACAGAACAATCTAAACTGAGCTGTGACAAGCACGCACGTAGAGCCCAAAGCAGGGTTTTATCTGAAAGCAGTAAAGCCACAGAAACATGAGCTGCTCTCAAACACTCTCAGGATGAGTTTGTGTAACTGAAAACAAAGCGAAGTAAAATGATGGAAATAAAGCTCAGTGCTGCTCTGACAGGGGTTTCCCAGCCCCCTGCCAGCATAAAGGGTGATCTGCCAGAGGAGATACAGCCATGTCAATTCAAAAATGAACCTGTCCACTTTGAGCCACATTTTACTTTTCTTCTTATAGGCTCCATCAGTGTTAATGGTTTTGACTGGCAGCTCCATGGTAAAGGGAACTCTGGCTCCTGCTTCCTGCAGCGCACTCAAAACACCCATGTAAAACCACCACTGGTGCTGCCCAGGCTAGTACAGTACAGGCTTCCTTGGGTGAACACATGCACCTGCCTTGACATAGAATGGTTATGTTTGGAAAGGACCTTTAGATCATCTAGGTCCAACCCCCTGCCATGGGCATGCTGTGGATTCTTCAAACACACATGACTGGCAGCCTTGGGGCACCAAAGGATGTGAAGGAGGTATTGTATTGGGGAAAACCATCATCAAAATCCCAGCCTGGTTTGTGTTGGCAGGGACCTTAAAGCTCACCCAGCTCCTGCTCCTGCCACGGGCAGGGACCCTTTCCACTGGAGCAGCTTGCTCCAAGCCCCTGTGCCCAACCTGGCCTTGAGCACTGCCAGGGATGGGGCAGCCACAGCACCCTCACAGGAAAGAGCTTCTGCCCAAGGGCTCATCTAAACAACACACACAAACCATAGGAACCATTTACCAACACCAGAGCAGCCCAGGCCTTTGCAGTTTGCCCCAGTGATCATTTAATACTTTTGTTACAACTGCCCCTTTCATCCAAAGAATGCCACCTATTTCTCTAGAAGAGACTACAGATTATACATCAATAGTTCAATGTGGACCTGACTTTACGTAAGAAGTCTGGAATAGTGGGATATCCCCTCTTCAACATTTAACTGCTGCATTGAAGAATAATTCCCAACTTTTTGTTCTTCACGAGATCCTCTTTGGCCTTTAAGAATTCCAGGGGTAGGAGCAGCAGGCACCTGAGTGATGGCACGCTTGCTAGGAAACAGAATTCTGTTCAAAACACAAGTGGTGCATTTTGAAATGATTGTTTCTGATTTTGAGAGCTCAATTCCTTCAGTCTAGAAGGGACTACAGCGATCTGGGTGCACAGAGTGCAATAAGGATCAAAGCACCTGAAGAAATATGGTCCATAACATTACTGGTCGGTCTCTCAGTAGCGAGCTCCACTGTGCCTGAAGGCATCAGAGCTTTCACCACAAAAGCCTGGCTTTGCTCTACAGCTCTGAGGTCTAAAAAAGGTCACAGCAGCCTCAAACCAGTTTGTTTTTATTTGACAGGAGGCAACAAATATGAAGAGAACCAGCTTTATGAATTGTAATGCCTGGAGAATGATGCTGGCAATTTTTCCTTTCTTTTGTGTCAACAGCATTGCTTTGTTTTAAACTATAAAAGCAGAACTATCACTTCTCAAAGCTCCCCTAGCTCAGATCTAGTGCCTGCAACACACACTCGCTAACAACCACCAAACTGCAGAAGTTATTAAAACCCCATTTACCAATCCCGCTGGGGACAGGGAGTTGTAGCAGTATCACTGCAGACTTATCAGGAGCTGGATGTTCTGTTGAAATGCCAAGTGCAGTCAGGGTAGGAGCCTACGGGTAGCAGCCTTCCAGTATCTGAAGGGGGCCTATAGGGATGCTGGGGAGGGACTCTTCATTAGGGACTGCAGTGACAGGACAAGGGGGAACGGGTTCAAACTGAAACAGGGGAGGTTTAGATTGGATCTAAGGAAGAAATTCTTTGCTGTGAGGGTGCTGAGGCACTGGAATGGGTTGGCCAGGGAGGTTGTGAGTGCTCCATCCCTGGCAGTGTTCAAGGCCAGGCTGGATGAAGCCTTGGGTGGCCTGGTTTAGTGTGAGGTGTCCCTGCTTNAAAGAAGCTGTGGCTGCTCCATCCAGTGTTCAAGGCCAGGCTGGATGAAGCCTTGGGTGGCCTGGTTTAGTGTGAGGTGTCCCTGCTTATGGCAGGGGGGTTGGAACTGGATGATCTTAAGGTCCTTTCCAACCCAAACTGTTCTATGATTCTATGTTTCAGACATATCCATATACCCACAGGTTCATAGAATCACACAATTGTTCGTGTTGGAAGGGACCTTAAAGCTCATCCAGTTCCAATCCCTGCCGCAGGCAGGGACACCTTCCACTAGAGCAGCTTGCTCCAAGCCCCATCCAACCTGACATTGAGGATTTATGATGAACAGGTTTCTTTTGCAGGACTATTTCAAAGCAGCAGTGACTGCTGCAGGGAGAAATGAATAAAGACATTAAATAACCAAGGGATGGAGAGTTCTGCAAGACTGACACACTGTTCAGACTGGTCTTTTCATGACCCCAATTGTATGCAAACCCTCTTTAGACTATCACCTCAGAGGCAGCATGCTAGCAATGGACAAGGAAGACATTCTTGGACCCACAGCAACAAGGAATACTACAACTACTAAGAGAAATATTGCTTTCCAGTGTGTTGACTATTACAAGAAACATCTTAAGTAATTGTTTTTGCTGAAGAGCAATCTGGGCAAGTGAACACTCCTGAAAGCTGAAGAGCTCTCCATTAATTTTGGCTCCAGTTTGGAGTCCAACACAGTCTGCTTTATACTTCAAATTGCTTCTTGAAATGCATAAGCTCTTTAGAGATGAGTCATCTTCTTGTAAGACTTCAATTTCCCTGCACTGTACTTTAGCGGCATTTAAAGTGGGATCACCTGGAGGCTGAAGAGCCAGCCCTGGTTCGGAGCTGGGGGAAAGCACTCCTTCCAGGCAGGACTGACTTCCCAGGAAGGCTCTTCCCCATCCACTCAAACTCCTCCTCACTTTGCAGCTCATCTGCAGATGTGAAGTCCCAGCATCTCTGCCACACATGGACCATGCAGGGAGCCAGCCCAGAGAGGAACACATGGCTGCTCCTCCTAATGCCAGGAGAAAGAGTGGCAAGGAAGGCAGCTTCAGCAGAGGTGAATGTACTGAGGTGGCCCGAATCTTACTGCAGCCTTATTTGGACTTCAAAATAATAGCAGAAGTGGAAAAAACACCCCAAAGCTATAAGAAAGCTTGATTGAGGTTTTTAACCATGAATTCATGATATGGTCCTCGCACTTTCACCAACAGCCATCAACAATATATCATTGTCAAGACTTCTCACAAATCTTAGGAGCGTGTGTCATGGATGCTCTAGCACTTGTTACAGCCCAGCCCAGAAATGCATAAACAATGAACTGCATTTATGGTAAGCCATAATCATACAATATGTGTACCTTTAACAGAGTGTAAGTATGTGCAAATCAGTGGTTTTTTATTCAAAAGACTTTTCTCCCCAGGGATGGGGAGGCAGAGATTACTTTCAGATGGGTAATCACAGCAGTCCTCAGAATTAACCACAAGTGACAAATAATCAGCACCCATTGGCTCCTGAAACAATAAAGTCCAGATCTGAACAACAGAAACAATCCTTTAATAGCTTGGTCAGACACTCTGCTTCCCAAGAAAACAGTGCTTGAAAAGGGATCTGTTTGCACATGTTGTAATAGCCCTTTACCTCCTAAAGGTGGTTCACAGACTGGTGCTGGATGTAATCTTCACACAGTGAAGGGAGAACCTGAGGTGGTTTTTAGTGATTTAAACTCTTGTGAAAAGTTGGGCCATGCAGCAGCAATGCTTCTATTACACTGGAGCATCCCTTGTCCTGCAGCCCCATATGCCATGGCTCAACCTGGCATCTGGATCTTCATGGAGATCACTGAGAGAAGCGGCAGCTCACCCCACAGGCTACTGCCCTCCCACACCTGCACTGCACCAGTGGCAAGCACAGGGTGCAGCTCCCAGCTCCCCAGATAATGATAATAGAAAATAACAATAATAAAATCACTTGGCAGTGCGAAGCAGGGATTTTTCCTTAAGAAGATGGAAATTGTCCTCACCTGTTGGCAAGATATCCCGAGTACCAATACTCCAACTTCTTCAAATACAAGCCCTCGTTTCATCTTGCCAAAGCCCTTGGTTATGTGCTGTGGCAACAAGAATGCCATCTACATGAAGGAACATTATAATCAACTTTGTCACGCTTCAATATGAGCAGTACTTTTCAGAAATAAGCAGTAACTGTGCCACAGTTTGCAGAACCTAATAGTCAGCTATTGCACCACAGCAAGAAATCAATGTTAATTTAGGAGCCAAATTGCACTTGAGTCACAAACTTGAACTGTATTGTTTTAATCTCACTTCTGAAATGTTAATAAAAATACCCAAAGGACATAAAATGACAAACATTGCTTTCACAAGAGGATTCTTTCCCTATCACTGGGAAGGGAGAGATTTTCTACCAACCAACTACATTCTTTCTCCACCCCAGCAACTGAGGTGGTTTTAGATATATGACCAGTTCTTACTGATATGATAGAAATTGGTTTTCATTAAGTGTTGCTATGAGATTGGACACCATAATAATGCACACAAGTGATCTCAGTGATGACAGTCGCTTACAAATGGAGTAGGTAAGAATACAAATGTTGACCTTGAATCCTAAAGTCCTGATGTCAACCAAAAATAACCCACCCCAAAAGTAGGAAAACTGATACATTATGCACATCAAAATCTCCTTTTTTAATAGCAGAAAATTCTTCAAAGATCTTAATCTTATCCAAAAAACCCCAACCTGTTCTGACTTGCAACAGCTTCACCTGGAACGTTTTGCTTGTAGCTCCAAATCTCGACAGCTGGACCCAAAGACAAGCTCTGCTATTACTGATTTAAGGCATGATCAGAGTTTTCATGTTGGCTGTGCTAGCATCTAATCTCCTTTAGCTGGAGTGGGTGGCTTTGCACTCTCCCAGATTTGACCCACCAATATAGAAACTAATTACAGTGTTATTTCTCTGCCCCCGGCTGCACACTGTGTGCTGCAGGAGCAGCCTCTCCATCATTCCTCTGAAGGCCTCCCTACGTATTTTTAACTGAAATAGTAGCTCAGATGTAAAAGTTATAACTACTGAACTAGAACAGCTGCACAACACAGAATCTGATCTTTACAATTAGATTAATATTTAACAACAGCAGGAAAAACAACAAAAGGGATGGTTTTAATGCACTGACATGAACCTCCACACCTGACCTGTCTGCACTGCAGACTGCCAATGCCCCCTTCAAAAGCCATTCCCCGACAGTGCATCACAGAGCAACACCATTCCCACCACCCAATGTGTCAGCACAGCTCTAACTTTCATTGAATCCTTCAGTGGTTTGGATTGCAAGGGACCTGAAACCTCCTCCAGCTCCAGTCCCTGCTCCCACGGGCAGGGACCCCTTCCACTGGAGCAGCTTGCTCCAAGCCCCTGTGTCCAACCTGGCCTTGAGCACTGCCAGGGATGGGGCCGCCACAGCTTCTCTGGGCCATCACCCTGGGCCAGCGCCTCAGCACCCTCACAGGGAACAGCTTCTGCCTCAGAGCTCAGCTCAGGCTCCCCTGCTGGGGCAGGTTCAAGCCATTGCCCTTGGCCTGGCCCTACAGGCCCTTGTCCCAAGCCCCTTTCTCTCCAGGTTTCTCACCAGCCCCCGTTAGGAATAGAACTGATCTTTTGTAAGAGTTTTCTGGTAAAAAAGGTGAAGGGAGGCACTGTCCATCCCCCAGGTCTGCGGCAGGCAGGGCAGAGAAAGAAAAGGAAGTGGAGTGCAGAAAAAGAACAGGGGACCAGTCCTTGCCGCTTTCTTTCCAAAGAGACCCGAACACACGTGGGAAATGGCACAGTCTGGAGTCACGCCTTGGACACAGCTTATGCCTGGCCAGGGTCACCTCTTACTCTTGCAAACTGACCCATCATGCGGGTCCATGGGGTGCACCAGTGTGACCCTCACCCACACCTGAATAGAGCGAGATCTCACTCAGGAAAGCTCAAACTGCAATGAACTCCACCGATCCATTAAGAGAATCAAATACATACCAGCTTCAGACTTCCAGGGGTCTCCAGGGTGGCTTTGAAACCAGAAACCCTCACTTCTGAATGGTAACCTGAGAATTTAGGAAAACATGTTCCATGCAAGCCAGTGAAACCGCACTCCAGAGTGCTTTTACCTTTTCAGAGTATGATTTTGGTACTTCAGGAGGGTATTGCAAAGTCCAATCTCCCAAGGCACATCTACTTCCTGAATCAGTAAGTGGAAATTGTGGCTGCAAATTGCTCTCCATCATTACAATATGGGGAAATACATTGTGATTAAAGGAGACCGACCTACATGATGCAGCTTTAAATGTGTGAATTTCAGCCAGATGGAGAACGTCAACCACTGCAACACCAAGATAAGGCCTTTCTGTTCCATGGTCAAATATGAACGCATGACTTCATCTTCTGTGGGTGCAATCCTGTTTGAAGGGTTGACATGACTGAATTTGCTCAATACAAATGACACTGTAAAGAAAAACAGTGATTTCTCAGCAGTTCTGCTCCTCCAGAGAACTGGGTTTAACAGAAAAACAACTTTGTAATTGGATGGAAGAGTCCTCACCAGGAGGAAACATTTGTGATGAGGTTTCAGGCCTCTGAGGCTGTGAGATGCAGCACCTATTGTGAGCTTCTGGTACAGCAGGCTGTTCCTTCTCAGGCTGGCTATCAAAGAGCATTGCAGAAACAGACTCTCACAGACACATACAGCTGTTCCATACACTGCCCATGCTGTTTGAAATAAAACCAAAACTGATGCTGCACTTAGGGATCAAAGTACATTTATATTTCTCCAACAAAATGACTCCCAGCCTCCTAAAGCCAATGCTGACCATAATCCTCCAAATACTAAATTTCATCAGGGATGTAACCATGAACCTGCACATCTGTGGCTATTAAAAATTGAAAGAATCACAGGCATTTTTTATGCTTCAACCGAAGCCCCATTCCTCCTCTCATATTAGAAGTGGGAATTTAAAGTACATAGTGCTCCAAATAATTTTATACTGATATAGAGGAGGACCACCGAGATCTTCAGACAAGATTTGGGTCTTCTCCTTTTTACTTAATGACCATCCACCTTGATCGAGGGAAATTTGCTTTGCTGAACCCAAGAAACACTTGATATTGAATCGTTTTCCCTCAGCAACAGTTTACAGCAAGATGCTTTCTGGGAGAATAATGTCACAGCAGCGTGCTCAGGTATGAGGAGCCCCAACAAACACTGAAGTCCTCTCATGTTTTTCCCCAGTGGGTTTAATGTTACAGATATAATTAGGATAGAGTGGCTTGTACAGTATGTCTGATTTCAAAGTAAAATCAGAGTATTATGCATAATGTTATGCAAAGCACCATAGCAACAGTAAGGCAGACTTCTAAGAAATGCTAATGAGTTCAGCTGTTCTGCACAAACCTAACCTGTCCAAGCAAAGCCCAAGCCAGGACTTCACATCCCTACAAGCAGCTCAGGCATTCCTTCCATTAAAACCCAGCAAACGTACCAAACCCACAGCATAAAGTATCTTATCAAACCATCACAGCAGGAAGCACATGAGCAGTATTGTTCCAAACATACAATTCGACCAATTCACTGACCACGATTAATGGGTTTATATTTCGTGTTTAATGCAAGGAAAGAATAATGCAGCAAGTACTGGAATAAACCAAACTGATACAAATCCAATCAGCTCAATAAACTCCAGAAAATATATTCCAAACTACATTCAAGAGCTCCTGGAAGAGCAGGGCATGTGCCTAATGCTGCCTTCATAAGCCTCTTTCAGGAAAGGGGAGTACAAGAGGAGCCAGGGAATTACAAGCCAGCCCATTTATCTCCAATCCCCATAAAAAAAGCTGTTCAAGCAACCGAAGATGTGAAGGCAGCTGAAGATAACAAGATGAGCAATCACCAAGAGGTTTGTTAAGAATAGATGGTGTCAGGTCAGCAGCTCCTGCACACAGCAGGGGCCAGCTGTGGATACCACAGCTTAACTGCAGCATTTCCCCATGCCTCCCATGCACGAGCCATCTGGGCTTGGCTTAAAGCTCCCTTTGCATGAGTGTGTGCTTTGCGTAGGCTTGGCTCAGGGTCTGCTGCGCTGGCTGCTTGCTCAGACACCAGTCCTGGGCCTGCTGCTGGTGAGGTTTCCATTAAAACCATTAGAGAAGAGAACCCTGAAACAACCCTGGTAAATTATAGAGAAAACGGGATGAAACCAAACAGGAACAAGGTCGACACTTGGAATTCATCAGCTGGCAAAGAGGCAAGACAGGTGAGCAGGGCTGCCCACCTGCAGTGTTCTGCGCTCACAGGGAAGGCAAGTCCCCTCACCAGATACTCAGACTGGCATCAAAATAACCCTTCCACAGCAATCCAACACCTCACCTGGCACCCTAGCTCAGGTTTAAATACCTCCTTTAAGAAAGCTCTTCCTTAGCACTGAGTCAGCTGTAGGAAAGGAACATTCAGTCAACTCCTTAGAAAACACGGCCCAAGAGTACAGATGAGTTGAATTAGGGCTGGTGGGCATAAGGAGGTGAACATGGAGAGCACACGTCTGATGTTTCCAAAGAGATCTCAAGGCAAGACTGATCTGTTCCCCATTCCTCAAGGGAATTCTGCAATGTGGTTTCACATTTGTCACTGTGACAGATGCTCAGTGAAGGACTGTGACTGAGTACATTGCCCATGGAGCTGCAATCCCTAGAGACACCTTATGGACAGCCTGGGCAAACATCTACTGGCAACACTGCTCCAGGGGCACAGCTTTCCCCATTAATACAGCTTTTACAGATTATCATATAATCTATTCACTTCCATCTTCCATTTTCAGTCTTTTCCAGATCTAATGGAATATACCTGTGCAAAGAAGCTGTTGGAAGCTGACGTGACCCAAACTCTACAATAGTACGAGTTATACTTACATTGCTTGTATTTACCATCTCTAAAACCTGGCAGATGAGCTTCCTCTTCTGCAGACTGTGGCAATGAGAGGCAGGAGAGCTGCTGCGCATCGAGACCAGGCTGCACTCGACATCATGTCCTTCAAAGCAGCTCATACCAGAACAACCTCCTGGGTGTCCTGGCTCAGCACTGAAGACCTGTCCTCCCTCCCATGCTGCCAGGAAGACCCCAAGCCAGCCCAGACAACATCCGTGACAGGACCAGACCGCACCAGCACTGCCAGTGCCAACTGGGCACTCTCCGCACAGGAACTGTAATTTTCACTTCCCTGGTAAGCCTGGCTGAACTTGGCCTTCAATTTGCAGCATGGTGGGGTTCATGCAAGTTGGAATTAAAGTGTCGCCTTTTAATTTCAACTGAATGGCTTTTCTCCCCTCTCTAAAGCCACTGGATCTTAGTTCAGTGAAGTCTGCAGGACCCAGCGCTAACAGAGATGTTCAAGATACCATTACAGAAACCCAGACTGCTAGCATATATTACCTAAACCCCAGGAATCCTGCTGCAATACAGCTCCACTTTGAAGCACACGTCTGCTGTGTACTTGGGTAGCTGACAACTTCATATAAATTAAAATAAATGCCCATTTCTTGCTGCACACATCCCATTCCTCTTCATCTCAGCACAGCCTCAACTCTTCTGCAGAGTCTCCCATTTAACAGCTGCCTTGAACATGTTTTAAGCGTGGCACCAATAAACCAGAGGAGTCAGCAAAGCGACAGCACCACATGGAAAGTTTCAGACCAGCTCTCAGGCAACGTATTTAAGTCCTGCTAATCCAGACGCAAAGTAGGGTTCAATATTATCACCTATAAATCAGTATTTGCTTTATTAAAATGTAATGGAAAATGCTAATAAGATTTACTTGCCAAATGAAATTGGATTATATCTTATCTACTTTAACTCGATTTGGTAGTTTTCCTTCTTCAGAAACCAGCAGTTTCAATTGCTTTTCCCCTCCTGTCCCCTCTCAGAACTCAGGCAGACGAGCGCACCACAGATTCTCAACCCACAGTTTTTAAAAGGAGAATTACAGGGGGCAGGCCTAAATGAAACAGAAAACGCAGACTGTGCAGTATGAAACTGTCGAAAGAAAACCTGTAAAGCCACCAGAGGTAAAAGCCACGTGCTGGAAGGCAGGCAGGCAGCAAGCTGCGTGTTTATGTATGGGTGGAAGCTGCCCAGCCAAGAAACTTGAAATTCAGAAAGTAATTTAAACCTGGTAATTTTCTTGCACATGCTTGGATGGCTGAACAACTGCTGGATGTGATGAATATCCATATGCAAAATTATGCTTATATCCACTGTAACCACTCAGGGCTCATTGATACATTCTATTAACTGGGCACAATAAAACCTTGATTTATTCTACAGTTACCAGGTCTGCAGTAAAGAATGGTCCTTTAATAACAGTGAAACAGCACTATAAGGTGTCAGAAGCAGTAGCTGAGTGATCATATCCATGCAAATGCAGCACTGGACTGTCACTGGCCGGTGTGCTGGAGATGGTGTGTCAAGACATCACTGTACAAGACATGGTGGAGGGATACAGAGATGAAACAGGGATTACTGAGACTCTGAGATGCAGTGATGCTTCTGCAGCACAAGACAGCCCATCAGCCAGCAAGGGTGCAAGAGCAGGAGGTAAAGCATAAGCCACATGTGTTACTTGCAAGATTATTTTCTATTGTAAGTACTACAGGTGAGAAAGGAGATGGACATCTCAATCACAGAATCCCAGACTGATTTGAGCTGGAAAGGAGCTTAAAGCTCATCCAGTTCCAGCCCCTTGCTACAGGCAGGGACCCCCTTCCACTGGAGCAGCTTGCTCCAAGCCCTGTGTCCAACCTGGCCTTGAGCACTGCCAGGGATGGGGCAGCCACAGCTTCTCTGGGCCATCACCCTGGGCCAGCGCCTCAGCACCCTCACAGGGAACAGCTTCTGCCTCAGAGCTCAGCTCAGGCTCCCCCCTGTGTGCAAGTAACACACCCATGGGCTGACCCCAGGCTCTCCAGCAGCACCCAGCTCCAGCGTGCCTCTCTCCCCAACACAATGTGCTGTTTTTCTGCCTGGTCAAAACAGATGAGCATCATTAGCGGGGAGCAGATGCTGAGAGTGCTTTTGCATTGCGCATAAGTGGCGAGAAGACGATGCACAGCTCCAAACAGAAGCACATTAACAGTTAGCTGACTATGACAAATCGCTCATGTGTACAAACTGCTCCATGCTGTACCCAGATCCTGGTTTCACACTGCCTCAGTTTTATTTCCCCTCTCAATTTCTAAAAGCAAAATACTCTGTGTATCCCCAGTCCAGGCTTAGAAGTCTGCCTGCGTCTGACACAGTACCACATTCATCCTCACCATGGCCACGGACACTTCTAGTTTAGCCTAGTTAGCTGAACAGGGACAAAGCTTAGCTTGGACACTTCATTCAAGTATCTGCTGCACCTGCCCAACACCATCAGTCACCTCTCCCACCCACAGACATCCAACAGGCTCGAACCTCAGGTTCAGAAAACCATGAACAGAAGCCAGAAAAGGTTCCAACTTTGACATGACTTGGGGTGCAGGGTGCACATCAATGGCACATCAACTGCTGCTGCATTTAAGCTTGAGTTTTGGCTTCGGCCAGCTGAGTCAATGCTTTTGTCCAAACTAGGACACCTGCACATCCTGGCTCAGAAGGGATTCCATGAGTTTACCACATAGTGGGATTTTATTTCAAAACCACAAACACCCACGAAGCAGACTTACCAACTTCTCCCTTCTTGTGAGCACTACAAAGCTTCCAAGAGAGACAGTTTCACCCTTGTTAAAATCCCTGTGGTATGAAACAACACAGCTGCAACATCCGTTTCCCTGAAATTAGACTGAGCTCGCAATTCCTTCTGCTCCTTATTGGAAGTTATCTACCTAACAGCACAAACCACATGTCACCCCAAACCCCCAGGGCACACCTATGCCAACAGCTGCACAACTTCTCTTAATGACAACCTACCAGTATCAATACACTGTGCAAAACACAAGTCACTTGGTCCATAGGACACCACCCACTGCGGTTTCTTCCTCCCCCACAGCCCCTGGTTTTCAGAGCTCTGCCTGCTTCTGCTAATTCAGCAAAGCTGGTATCTGGGAACATGTCAATGAGGACAAAGAACAGCAATGGACTCTGCATGAGCCTCACTGAGCTGCTCTGCAAACAAGGCTGGTACCTGTGACTTGCAGAAAAAGAGCTGACGGTCACAGCACATGGTGTCAGAGCCTCCGGACCTGCAGGCAGCACCACCAGCTTGTGTGACCGAGCAGCATGGAGCTGCCTGTGAGACCTAGTGCATGGTCCAGCTGGTCTATGAGAGTTAGTGCACTGACCCAACACATTAGAGCACAGCACAGACTACAAGTACCCTGGTGCCATGTAAACAAGTACAGTTTGTTCAGCTTTTCAACATGGGAGCATCCCATAAATGCCCAGGTAGCGCAGCTAGCCCAATCTCCCACCACCAGCTCTGCAGGGACCTAGGACAAGCAGCTTCACTGCCTATAGCATGCTGACAGGTACAAAGCCTGTGGAGGGGGGCACAAAGCAACACCTCAAAGATTTGCAGCCAGTTAAGACACCACAGCAAAATTCCAACCAGGAACTGTCACAAATTACAAGCTGGGTAATTGCATTTCACATAAAATTCAGTGTTGGAACAAATGAGAGAAATTATCCCCATTCCCTTTGCATTTGTTTTCTGCAGATCGGAGGGAAGAACAACATTGTTCTGGAGGTTTCATATCACACCAAGCACTAAACCAAGTTCAGTCCCAGCTGGAAACACCTCTTTGGTGTGATGGTCAGACCTGATGGGCTGCAACAATCAGTACAGGCACCTTCATGGTTCCTGCCATCACCCACTGAAGGCCACCACAGGAGGACATCACCCTGGCACCATCCTCCTGCCCTCACCATGGGGAGCCACACAGAACAACCTGCTACCTCTACCAGGACCATGCCAAAATCCATGGCGATTCAACACCATCTGATCACCCAAACAGCATTACAAAAACCTGCTCATTGCCAGGTATTATTGGACAAGCACAGCAGATCAAACCAGAAGCCCTTCAGCCCAACAACCACAGCAGTGCTCAGGAGTGACGCAGGCATTTACTCAAAAGAAGTCTCCAAAACCTTCATCTCATCACCACGGTCCAGTGAGAGACCCTGCTCTGAAGCCTGCACCAACACCACTGTCTCCAGCAGACAAAAAGAGAGCTTGAACCTTGGTCTCATTTTACCTTCTTTTGGCGAGGCTATACTTATCCATCAAATAGCACAGGTCCCTCCTGTAACACAAACCCAACACACTGCAGCTCCACCACAAACCGCAGGTTAGCACATTAGACTTCTCTTCCTAAGCACATCCATCTTCTCCATTGGATTCAGAGATTAAGAAACAAGAGGACTTACAGTTTACTGTGACTTTTACTTTCTTCACATCTGGGACCGAGACATCGTTTTCTGCGCTGCACTCGTATTCCCCAGCCTGGTCTCTTGTAATTCCATAGATGTCCAGGTACTGCCCACTCTCAAAGGGCTTTGCTGAAATGAAATAAGCAGAGAAAGAAATTACTGGGAGCTGAGCACAAAACATCTGAAGCAACTCCAGAACCTGAGCAGGAACAGGGGATTGGGGGAAGCTGCAGATAACATACATCCAAGGGGAGGCTGCTCAGAAGCCCCAGCTCTAAGGTGGGCTGAAAACCCCTTCAAGCTCATACAGTTGACCTCGAGCATCCTCCCAGTCCTTCCCCAAAGCTGAGCCCTTCAGCCTCCACACCCATGAGAGCTGTTTGCAGCTCTGCCCTGATGGGCTTCACAGAACATAAGGAAGGGGTAGACCTCAGGCAAATCCTCTCCTTAAGAGCTTCAGCACCATCAGGGCTCATGGTCTGCACCTGAGCAAAGACCTGCCTCTGCAGCACCCTACAGCAAAGCCAGTGCTCGGGGCAGGCTGAAGGGATCAGCAGGAGTAGGTGGTGGCTCAGCATCAGGTACCCTTGCTTTTCAACAACCACTGTAGCATCAACCAGGTGGAGATGGATGCTGGCAAACCCCATGAGCTGGGAACCATTACCCTGTGGGCTGCTGAAGAGAACTGGGGCTGACCGCATCTAATGGGTGGTGGTGGGCATATGAGGGTGGGAGATCCTACATCCAGAGACACAGATCTGTCAGGCTGCTTATGTTTTGTGCCCTCATACATATTTCACAGTACTAATTAAAAGTATGTTTTGTATTTATATAATGTATATAAACAGAAACAAATTAAAAGTAAAATAAAAAGCAGTAATTCTCCTTTCCCAAAAGACCCAAACCCAAGGAATAAGATCCTCGGCAATAAGGACAGTGAGTGTGAGCCCTTGTGAAAACTGGTCTGTCTGATGTAAAATAACACGAAGACCAGGCTGAGATATTTGTATATGCAACTCCTCAGTGCATTGTAACTGGAAACATTCATTGTTTTAGAGAGCAAGAACAATTTTACCATTCATGAGCTAATTTATCTCCACTTGACATGGAGACACAGCAAACACAGCAATCTCTGTTGTTTCCCAGATCCCAGTACCTCCCAGCTGTTCCCTGTTGGGACTCCTGCCTGGCAGGGAGAACTCTGAGATCACAGAACCCCAGCCTGGTTTGGGCTGAAAGGACCTTAAAGCTCATCCAGCTCCAACCCCTGCTCCCACGGGCAGGGACCCCTTCCCCTGGAGCAGCTTGCTCCAAGCCCCTGTGTCCAACCTGGCCTTGAGCACTGCCAGGGATGGGGCAGCCACAGCTTCTCTGGGCCATCACCCTGGGCCAGCGCCTCAGCACCCTCCCAGGGAACAGCTTCTGCCTCAGAGCTCAGCTCAGGCTCCCCTGTTGGGGCAGGTTCAAGCCATTGCCCTTGGCCTGGCCCTACAGGCCCCTGTCCCAAGCCCCTCTCCAGGCTTCCTGCAGCCCCTTTAGGCACTGGAGCTGTTCTCAGGTCTCCCTGGATCTTGTATCCATCAGGTGAAATTTACTGCCTGGGTCAGAGCTCACCTTTCCATGTCTTCCAAGCAGTGCACTCTAGGTAAGGAGCAAACTGATTGTTTTAGACTGCTCACAAGGCGTTCACCACATAAACCCCAAATGTTAAATATCATTTTTATCTTAAAGCAATCCATCAGAGCACTCACACCTACAGACACTGGAAATTATAGGCCCAAAGGTTAACACCACTTGCTGAAAGTGTTTTCCCAGCCAGACAGGCTTTTAATTGCCTGCTAATGACTTTGCACCTTACAGAGCAATGACAAAGATCTGAACTGGGCAGTGAGAGCTAAGGAGAAGTATTACGTCCTTGTCCATCACAGCCCTGAATTGCATTTGCTTATCTGTTCGTGGATGAGTGTTTTAATGTGTGCAAGGTTCAAACCATCAATTATGCCAGCGCATCGCTTGGAGATAAATTTCATACATTACTAAGCACACTATGCCGTGCCTGTCACGGGAGAGACACCCAGCAAGCACTGGTTAGGTAAAGTAGAAAGATAAGCCTGAAATTGGGAAATGATTGTGAGCTGAAGTGAAGGTTCATAAAATGCAATGAAATAACGTATGGGATTGGAGACATTGCATGAGAATGAGGGTTTTTTCCTTTTCCATGTTGGTGACAGTAATAAATTGCAGAAAAAAACCTTTCCACAAGCAGACCAACTGCTCCTGGGCACACCATGGCCCTCATCCTGCTCCACTCTGGCCAGGATGGATCTGTTTCCAGGGCAATGTTGTCTGCTATTGCTTTGAACAGCAGCAAAGGACACGAAGCCCCTGCCTGCACAGGGAGAGCTCCCAGCAAGACTTCTGCTGTCTTTGTAACACCAAGAGAGCAAAATCAATGCAAAATCCTCCTGTGTGCCAGGTTAAGAACTGCTATTAAATTCTGAGGTTGTAATGCTCTCCAGTGTCAGCAGTTTCCTGGATATGTGCTATGCACTGAAATACTGTATACAAGTCCTGGGACTGATTTATGGTGTGTCCTAGCCCAATTCCCAGCATCAATTTGGACAAAGAGACAGAAATCTACAAAATATCTCCAAGCACGTGGAATTTCATAACCCCAGGTATTTGTGGTTAAACTGAAACAAACCACTCTCTGCTTCAAATATTTGTGTTACTGTAAACAAAACTCAGAATCCCAGCCTGGTCTGGGCTGGAAGGGACCTTAAAGCTCCTCCAGCTCCAACCCCTGCTCCCACGGGCAGGGACCCCTTCCACTGGAGCAGCTTGCTCCAAGCCCCTGTGTCCAACCTGGCCCTGAGCACTGCCAGGGATGGGGCAGCCACAGCTTCTCTGGGCCATCCCCCTGGGCCAGCGCCTCAGCACCCTCACAGGGAACAGCTTCTGCCTCAGAGCTCAGCCCAGTCTCCCCTCTGACATCAGAGGACAGTGCAGTTTCTTGCCTCCCAGTTTTCATTTCCTTAGCCATTCCTGGATTGCTGCTGTACTCCTGCCACGGGAATCAGAATGGTTTGGGTAGGAAGGGACCTAAAGGATCATCAGTGTTCAGCATCTGCTGGGTCAGCACAGCCGCTGCTCTGCGCCGACAAGTGACAGGTTCACACACTCAGCGTAATTCTGCTGCAGCAACAGCAGCATCAGCTCCTGGGTCTGGCAAGCAGCCACCCTGCCAGCCAGGAGATACCAGCAGGAACCACATCTGCAGGGCAAGGCAGTGGATTGGAACCAGGTCATCTCTAATGTCCCTTCCAGCCCAGACCAGTCTGGGATTCCATGTGTTCACCAGGGGCCGCCTTTGGGTGCTGCGGGACATGGTGATAGCACAGCAGATACCTGCATCTCAAAGGCACTGTCGCTGCTGGGTGAAAACTTGGTGGAGCTCCCCCACTAATTCCTATTGGAATGATTTGCAAAAATGCCCATGAGCAGTTCCTGTAACCCCTGTATTTATAGGGATTTTATACTCAGCTGTTAATCTAACGCTGCGAAATATAGATGGTTCTTTATAGTGCTCTAAGCCCCAAGAATTTCATACAACTCAGATACACAGTTGAAAACCTTAAAATTAAGTCATTTTTAAACCCTCATGTCCCCAGAAGTTTTGCATCCAGCTCACATAAGAGAGCTTTGAGTAAATATGAGAAATACATACTCTTCTTAGGGAACATAGAGATGCTCCATTTAATCTTTCTTATTTGTCTGCAGAGTATTTCATTTCTGAAAGCTTGGTTTTATTTCTAGACATTTCCCATGGCTGTGTGGGATAACTTAAATCGTTTTATGCGAAATATATATGTGTAAGTGTATGTAAGCACATTTCTGTTACACTGCATGCACATCCTGCTCAAAAAGGGATATTGATAGAACCACAGAACCCCAGCCTGGTTTGTGTTTGAAGAGACCTTAAAGCTCCCCCAGCTCCAACCCCTGCTCCCACGGGCAGGGACCCCTTCCACTGGAGCAGCTTGCTCCAAGCCCCTGTGTCCAACCTGGCCTTGAGCACTGCCAGCGATGGGGCAGCCACAGCTTCTTTGGGCCATCACCCTGGGCCAGCGCCTCAGCACCCTCACAGGGAACAGCTTCTGCCTCAGAGCTCAGCTCAGGNCAAGCCCCTGAACCTGGCCTTGAGCACTGCCAGCGATGGGGCAGCCACAGCTTCTTTGGGCCATCACCCTGGGCCAGCGCCTCAGCACCCTCACAGGGAACAGCTTCTGCCTCAGAGCTCAGCTCAGGCTCCAGTCAAGGTTCAGGAGATAACTCAGTTTTCCCACTGTTTCTTATTATGCTGTTTTACAGCCCAGGGTAACAGCTCCTTGTTCTGCCCTTCTGCAGAACACATGCATTTTGCAGACCTACAAGATATTAGGAACGTGCCTGGCTGCCAGTTGTGGCCACAGAGCCAAAAGACTTATCAGAGCCAGTGTCTGAGAGAAAGAAATCTGGAAGACTCATCAGGTCCATCAGCCTGAGGTGGTGTTAGCCAAGATCTTTAACCAAAGATGGGAAAAGCCTCTTGGCTGAAGAAATAGGGACATGAGATTGCCTCATGTCCAAGGATATTCCTGATAGGTTTTTCAGCACATCTCTTACCTAGGCTTACTGATACACATGATACAGGAGTAATATGCTCTAGATATCTTTGGTTGTAACACCAGTTTCTGTAGCCAGGAGGGGAAAAGCCAGTAACAGTAAACTTGAATGTCCATTTTCTGGTACTGCTGTGTGATACAGCGCATGATAAATCTTCACTCTTGTTATTCCTCAGGAGAGAACACAATTTAAACCGTATTTTCTTACCACACGTGTGATACCTGGCACCAGGTGCAGCACAAGTACATGCTGCCATATGGACCCACTCTCAAAGGCTTGGATGGAGGACTTTTGCAAGGGTAGCATTTTCTCTCCTGCTGTTAAATACCAGTGAACAAGAAGAGAAACCTGCCCTTGATTTTTGTGGCTATGTTCAGAACTCTCTGCTGCAGAGGCATAAGGGCACTCTGCTACCAATGCCAGGGCTTTTCACTGGAAGACCACAACCTGCAGCAAGGAGATCATCCCTACACCATGAGATGCAAAGCACCCTTTGGCCTGAGAGGGGTTTGCAAGAGAGCCTCTTCCACAGAGGCTGGTGGGTCTCCTGCAGCAAACAGCTCACCACTGAACAGCTGCAGGCTGAAAACAGCCTAAGAAAATCTGTCCTGGCAAAACAGGAATTAAAAGCATGTAGGGAAGAGCAGGGCAGTGATTTTTTAAACAAGCGAGCTACGCGATTAAATCTCACTTGAGCTTATTTATAATTCATAGCATTGAATGTGCAGACCTGGCTCTTGAGAAGGGGCTAATTATTCCCAATAAGGGCCCATGCCTGTAGCAGCTTTGGGAACAGACTTGGTCTGTGTTCTGCCGGAGGGTGCAGGAGCCCTGGGGTTGGGGTCAGGAGGAGCCTGGAAGGCACCACAGAGGCATTTGACCCAGGGCAAAGCCCTGTTATCACAGCTCTGAAGCCTGATGGCTTTACAGCACTCCTTCCTCCTGTTGCTGTAGCAAAATGAGACGCTGCAAATGATAGTCTGTTATTTATCACATCTCCAGGCTGAGCAAGACTGGAGAAGGCTCCACAGGGACCTTCGAGCAGCTCCAGTGCCTAAAGGGGCTGCAGGAAACCTGGAGAGAAAGGGGCTTGGGACAAGGGCCTAGGACAAAGGGAATGGCTTGAACCTGCCCCAAGAGGGGAGCCTGAGCTGAGCTCTGAGGCAGAAGCTGTTCCCTGGGAGGGTGCTGAGGCGCTGGCCCAGGGTGATGGCCCAGAGAAGCTGTGGCTGCCCCATCCCTGGCAGTGCTCAAGGCCAGGTTGGACACAGGGGCTTGGAGCAAGCTGCTCCAGTGGAAGGGGTCCCTGCCCGTGGNCAGAGAAGCTGTGGCTGCCCCATCCCTGGCAGTGCTCAAGGCCAGGTTGGACACAGGGGCTTGGAGCAAGCTGCTCCAGTGGAAGGGGTCCCTGCCCGTGGGAGCTGGGGTTGGAGCTGGAGGAGCTTTAAGGTCCCTTCAACCCAAACCAGGCTGTGATGGGATTCTGTGATTCCATCATCTACTGTTGATCCGTTTGTCTCAAATACATGTGCTGATCACTCTCACTTTTTAAGTCTTCTGCTTGCAGTTTGTTGGATCTGGAGATACTACAAAAATTAAATGACTTGTCCTTTATGACTTATCATGACTTTTTTCCTATTTCTTCAGAGCCCTCAAAATCTATACAATTTTCTTTTTAAAGCATTTTAAAAAGAATTCTTGGTATGTTTAAAATAGGATCTACTAATAAAAATGCCCCAAAGCAATGATTCAGGGGAATAAACCAGGTCTGGTTGGGATGAATGTGGCATGTGCTCTTCACCTCCTGCCATCTCACCAGCACGCCCAGCCTCAGTTTTCAGCCTGCAGGAAACAGGAGCATCTTGAGGCATTTTAGAGACAAACTGCTATTTTCCTCTAAAACACTTGTGCAAGACACCAGACGCTGCTCCAAAGGCAGGATCTCCTCACGCTGCCGTAAGGAATGCCATACCAAGGGAAGGGGAAAATGGGTGAAATCTGCAGTTCCTTGGTTTGGTTTTGAACATTAAAGGTCTTGTTTCACTGAAATATCTTCTATGGCACACAGATTGCTCCCTTAAATGTGCAATTCTCAAATCAAAATGAACTCCGATCTGAGAGACTGAACTGAGCAAGTACTCAAAGCCTAATTTTCATAGCATTTCCAGAGTTATTAATGAGTTCATCCGCTTTTATTGAAAAGAGAGAAATACTTTCCATTTGCCATCAAATAGTCAAAAAAATCTTACTTATTTCCATGCAGTGCTTTTATACTGGTTCAGTTTGGATCCCTGTATTTCACTAAGATTGCAATGTTACTCTCGTTTCTTCTTTTATTAAGACCCAACGATTTGACCATCTTGGTTTGAATACCCTTTTCCTGACGACTGTATTTTAACAGGGTTTTTTTAGGTTGGTTGTAAGATACTAAGAAGACATGAGGATTTCCAGGGATACCTTTGATTGTTCCTGAAGGGATACTCGAACTTCTGGAACTGTCCTGCTAACAGTTTTCCGAGCAGTCTTCTTCAGCACACCCCTAACCACAGGCAGTGTAATGTCCCCTGACCCCAGAGTGATGGATCTTAATACTGACTCTCACTTAATTGAATCCTAATACTAAATCTCCCAGGAATGTGCTTACAAGTATTGAGACAGAACAAAGGCCCAAAGTCCCATAACCAGAAACCAAAAGACATCACCTCTTGTATGGGAGAGGTAGGACTTCAGAGGTCCCTTATTTATAGTTTATCCAAAGGAAAGGAAAGAATGACAATGAGCAGTTTGTGTCAGGTGCTAGTATTTGTACTGCTGTCTTCAAATAGTTAATTAATCCCCTCATTTATTCCACATAGAGCTCCACATTATTCCCCCTTGAGTTCCTGGGAAGCTGCCAGCTGTGTATTTGATATCAAGGAACCATTGATTTAATGGCACACTGTGCCTTTACCAACTGAAAAAACTCCTCTCAGGATCACGAGCCAGGCCATTAAATTCATATCAAATATTAATCACAACACTTCAGTTCCCAGTGGAGTGGTGAGATGGACCAATCCATCTATGCAATCACTACGTCCCCATCAATGCAATATTCATGCGCCCCGTGCATAAGGTTTTTCTCATGATGAAGGAACCCGAGTCCCCCTTGATCTAGCCTGTGTCCCAGGGGACACATGATCTCGGTGTTTTCCAGTGAGTTCCTGTTCGCCCATGCACGACAGCAGCTCCTTTCAGCACGTTACAGCCAAGGAAGACACTTGGGGAGGAGGCAGCAGTGCAAGTTGTTGCATTCGTGGTATAAACCCACACAACTCACTCTGCATGCCAATGGGGGTGTCTTGAAGTTGCCATCCTCTGTTAGCATTAACTTGTGCAACCAAACTCATTGCTCAGACCCCAGGGCCCAGCAGCAGCCCAAAGCTTTGGTGCTGTGCCTTCAGTGCTAACAGGGGAACATGCCAAGGCACGAGGCTGGAAGAGTTCCAGATTCACAGAGGTCCTGACCAGACCGGATGACTGGGAGAAGCAGTATCCCTGTTCAATCAAAACTGCAGAGCAATGGGCTTGTGTAAAGTACTGCAACCCGGAGCTGTAAACCTAGAGCTGAGCAGCTTCCTCAAATGGCACAGAATAAGGGGTTTAGGTCAAGGCAGAAGAAGGTGTTCCCCATAAATCCAGCTGAGGAGTAGGTCGCGAGAGCTTTTAAAGCCCCAAGGCATTTCAGCCCTAACTCTTAGCCCATCACTGCTGATCATCCCTGCCTTGGTGTGCCTGGGAAGGATTTCTGGCTCATCTCCAAGCACTTCCAGCTCGGATGCAGGGAACAGATGTTTCAGCTCATCCCAGTAATGCTTCACCTGACCGAGGAGCACAGTGTTGGCGCCGTAATGAAGCCATTGCCTGCAAGATGAGTGATGATGGCAGAAGGGAGGCGCATCACTGTCATTGCTGATCAGGGCAAATCACTGAGTTGTTTTACATTCTGCTTCTGAGACACCTAAAGGGAACCAGCTTCGCTTTTGGCCTAACGCAGCAATTAATCTACCTCCACTTAGGAAAAGTGGCTGCACATCACTGTCGCTCAGGATACCTCATCTGAGTGGAGCAAGATCATGAACACATCGCCAGCTCCAGCCTCAAGGTTGTTCATGTGTCTTGCAGGACATCACCTTGAGTAAGCGATAGCTCCATAGGAGAAAACCTTTTATTACCTTCAGGGCTCACACCAAGTAGCTGGGGAAAATGAAATGGGATCCTCTGAAGGGAGGTAACAGAACGACTACTCCAAGCACTGCATACCCAAACCCATTAACCAGGGAACAACAGTCAGTGGTTTTAAGCTATCTGGACCAGGGCAGCTAGAGCGAAAGGGCTCTTTTCAGATGACAGTGTTGCCAGGCTGGTTGAGGAACCTGCTAAATGGACTCTGAATAACAAAGTTGGGAACATGGGGTTTGATGGAGAGATCCTTCACACAACTTCACAGAACAATCTGGGTTGGAAGGGAGCTTAAAGCCCATCCAGCTCCAGTTCTCTGGGCTCCCTGTGCCAGCACCTCAGCACCCTCACAGGGAAGAGCTTCTGCCTCAGAGCTCAGCTCAATCTCCCCTTTGGCAGGTTAAAGCCATTCCTTCATCAGTGCTGGGAGGAGATTTGCTGTGCAAAGGCTCAGTGGAGGATGGATGAGAGCAGCTTCTCCAGGATCAACAATTACAGATATATTAGGTGTGAAATTGCCCTCACCAGCAGCGATAGCTTCTCCATGTTTAGCATTTAACAAGATAAGAGACACTACCCAGATGCTTTTTTTTTCTAAAACTTTCAGTTTTCAAGCAGTTTTCAAGCAAGAGAAGGAGCATTTTAAGACTCACGCTTTGTACACACACAAAGCCCTGGAAATCTGGTAATAATTCATGTCAGTGAAGCATTTTCAGCCTGAAACCCCAGGTTCAGAGTACTTGCACTTCAACAAAGTACTTCTTATTTCTGTCATGTGTGGATAACGTCTCAAGAACGGTGCTTCTCGAGCAGAAGGGCAAGTGGAGCAAAATATCTGACGTTCACTTGCTCATATCAAGCCTTGTTTGTGTGTTAGGGTTTAGCAAGAAGGCTAAAAAAGGCTCTTTGCTTCTCCCTTTGCAGTATCAGCTTTCTTTAGCCATGTGCTTCAGGAAGGGTTGTGCAGGAACCACCTCTGCTCAGGGATGAGCATTGCCTTTTGTCCTGTAAGTGAATTGAATGGGGTCTGAGACTCATTCTTCCCTGACAGCCCTATCATTTGAGTGCTCTGAAGATGTATTACACTAATATATAGTCAGGGCGACATGGCTATGATGACACATTAATGCAATACATCTTCACAGCTTTAGGGCTGTCCAGAAACAATAGGATGGGCATTAAATTACGTTCAGTCATATCACACTCCTGCACACATGCCCTGGCAGCAACTGAAATGTGTTGGAGAAGGAGGGGTTTTGAAACCTGAAGTCAGGCTAATGACTGGGTAAGTGTAGCTTTCCCAGAGCTAGTGAAAAATCTGTTATTTAGCATGTGCTGAACAGTTCCTACAGGGGTTTTGGGGATGTCTGTTGGGTTATTTTGGAAACTCTTCAGTGTCACCACTGCCTGGAAACACGACTGAAGGAATCACAGAAGCCCAGAATGGGTTGGGCTCGGAAGAACTTTACAGCTCATGCAGTTCCATGAAGTGATTGGAGTATTATTATATAGTACAGTACTTGGAGCACTGCATGCAATTCTGGTGTTCCTGACATAAGAAGGACATGGAGCTGTCAGAGCAAGTCCAGAGAAGGCCATGAAGATGATCAAGGTCTTGGAGCACTTCCTGTATGAAGACAGCCTGGAGAAGAGAAGCTGCATGGAGACCCCAGAGCAGCCTCCAGTATCTGAAGGGTGCTACAGGGATGCTGGGGAGGGACTCTTCATCAGGGACTGCAGTGACAGGACAAGGGGTGATGGGTTCAAACTGAAACAGGGGAAGTGTATGTTAGATACTGAGAAGAAGCTCTTCCTTGTGCTGTTCTTTCCCAGTGCTGAGGCGCTGGCCCAGGGTGATGGCCCAGAGAAGCTGTGGCTGCCCCATCCCTGCAGTGCTCAAGGCCAGGTTGGACACAGGGGCTTGGAGCAAGCTGCTCCAGTGGAAGGGGTCCCTGCCTGTGGGAGCAGGGGTTGGAACTGGAGGAGCTTTAAGGTCCCTTCCAACACAAACCAGGCTGGGGTTCTAAGTAACATTTTGTTTTAAGGGAGTTGAATAGAGTTGCTTTTTCCACTATACTTTGTGAAATGATGGAATTTAACTTGTTTTGCATTCAGCTAAACCCAGGACACTTCAGGCTTTCCTAGCAAGCCTCAGGTGGTGGAAGCTTCTGCTGCTGGCCCATGTTCAGCTCAGCAGTCTGAGTGGGCCATCACCCGAGTGTCTGGTCACCGGTCCCTCTGCGGATGGGGCAACTCTCCTTTGGGAATATTATCAAAACCAAAGGGGAAAGGAGTTCTGACAGACAGCACCCAAAGCAGCAACATTCCCAAAACTTTTCTGAATGGCTTTTGCTGTCCCTGCTCCCGACAGCACTCACGCTCCAGCATCATCATTGCAGCACACACGCACGAGCTGCACGCACATAGAGGAGTCTGAGGCTGGAGTCCTCTTTCAGGCAGACCTTAATCCTTTAAAATTCTGGTTTCATTCTTAAACTATTGATGCTGCTCTTTGCTCTTAAATGTCAGAACAAAATAAGTAATACCCACAATTTATTCGGGTGACATTTCAACAATGGAAGATTTCAGATTACAAACTACAGCCCCGCGTTCCTGACCGCGTTGTGCTGCATGTGTGGAGTTCTGTGGATTTACCTAATGGGTTTGCATAATGGATATTTATATAATGAAAGCATTTACATAATGACTGCAAGTTAAACATGCACAATAAAGATTCCAGGACAACAATTTATGTACCCAGTTAAAAATCACCTCTAAATACATTCTGGTTTTATTCCTATGAAAAGGATCATTTTATCATGGAATCATACTTTGGGTTGGAAGAGACCTTCTCTTGTACGAAAAAATTGAGCCCAACCTAATGAACGTAGAGGCTGCAGTGATGCAAATCATGATAATCCTTTGGAATTAGCCGACATTGAATCATTTGTATTCACAGATTTCAGTTTCTTATCTTTTAGTAGCAGCATTGACAAACAGCTTCAGAATATTCTAACTGCGATTCGTTAATATGATTTAGTGGTGCATTCTAGATGTGATGCTTGCATGTAACCCTCATTAGTGCAACTGGGAGTGACAGGAGGAAAATGGTAGAAATTATCAAGTGCAGATGAAGCTTGTGTTTAGATAAAGGTAATTTGCTGCAGACAGAATATAAATCGTCGCAGAAATCAGGGCATTTCAACTCTCTTGCATTTTGTTTTCTAATAAATCCAGGCTTCTTGTTTGCCACACTGATACTTACTTGGATTTGAATGCCATTTATAACTGTCTGCACAGCAGAATATACACCTGAGCATGACAGTGGTGCAGCGTGACCAAAATGGGAAAATTCCTCTTTATTTAAGAGACAGAACAGATTCTGTAAATTATGTTTCCTTCCATCACATTTCACAGGATTCTTTGCGCAAAAAAGTTCTTTGGATCCTGTGTTCTCCTGCTCTGGACAGAGTTCAGGGCGTTAATCAAACAGGGGACACCCAAGGCACATCCCAGTGTCCTGCAGCGGCTGCGCTGCACTCACTGCTCAGGAAAAGAGGGTTTTGTAATGATGCAGCCCCATAAAGCAGCATTTGCAGTGACTCTGCCAGGCCTTAGCACTGAGGCTCGTCAGAGCATCTCAGCCTGGCCTTGCCCTTCCTGCCCGTTCTCCTGCCAGGCTCAGCTGAGGGAACATTTGCTTCGACAGAGCAGACAGACCCAGCTAATCCATTGTAGCAGAGAACAGTTCACCCATGGGCAGATAAAGAAATGCAGGCTTGGAGATGGACAAACTGGGGTTTAGGGATTTAGAGAACAAACAAATGCTATTAGGCTTATGTAGAGTCCCAGCCTGGTTTGGGTTGGAAGGGACCTTAAAGCTCACCCAGCTCCAACCCCTGCTCCCACGGGCAGGGACCCCTTCCACTGGAGCAGCTTGCTCCAAGCCCCTGTGTCCAACCTGGCCTTGAGCACTGCCAGGGATGGGGCAGCCACAGCTTCTCTGGGCCATCACCCTGGGCCAGCGCCTCAGCACCCTCACAGGGAACAGCTTCTGCCTCAGAGCTCAGCTCAGGCTCCCCTGTTGGGGCAGGTTCAAGCCATTCCCCTTCGCCTGTCCCTATAGGCCTTTTGATACACATCTTTGATTCGTGTCTTCCTCACATTTCATCTGCAGGTCTCACTGGGGCTAATGTAATTGATCAGTAGCTGAGTGATCCCATCTTTCCTCAGTCCACATTCTCAGTCCTTTGGTGAAGATACAAACGCACTGATTCACTAAAAGCCCTTGTGGTTACATGCACCAATTTGACTGAACTTGAGACGAGAAGGGTCTAATTCCTTCTCAGACCCCTTCTCCAGCCTGAGTGCTCTAATCCTCCTTTTTTCCCTCTCCAGGATGACTGCGACAGCTCCTTTCTGTAGACAACCTAATGCTTTAAGCTATTGCTCTAAAGTATTGCCATGGTTTCCAATAAAATTTTATTTGACATTTAGTTAAAATCCATTTTCTGCTCCAAGTGAATTTTTCCCTGCGTCCCCTGATGGACACTTCAAGCAGAATTCACCGTCATTGTCTGAAAGGTCAAAAGTTGTTTTGGGTTTTTTTTTCCCTAGATCTTGCTTTGTAAAGCAAACCATTACTCAGGATTATGAGACGCTGCAGTAAGCCGTGACAGTCCATGAAGCTGTCCTTCCCTCTATCGCATGGATTTCATAAGGGTTGTGGGAACAGCACAAAGACCTTCGCTGCAAAACCAGTTACCACTGTGGAGTCCCTACAGAAGAGGCGGTGCAATACCAGGCTCAGAGACTGCAGCCAGCTGGAGGCAGGGAGTATCCTTTGCAAACACAAAGCCCTCCAGGATTCCCATGGCAGTAGCTCTGAGATACAGGGCTGGATCTCCCCCCTCTGAGCCAGGCAGACCTTGCTTTGCTTGCATGGAGCCAGTGTTGGTGGCTCTGCACCAAGTCATAGTTGTAGAGCTGCCTTTAATGTTAGCTAAAAGTTTGCCTTTAAATACATTATGAGAAATTAAAAGTATAAATGGGAACATTAAATAGAAACTCTGCTTTTAGGTGCCATTTTGCTTGTGATTTTTCATACATATAATTTAATTTGTTCAATAAACCCACTCTAATAAACTGCTCTGTATCATGGAATAATGGTTCAATGGTACTTACACTAAATTAAATCTCCTGCATGATGTGTTAATGCTTTTAACTTTCACACCTACTTCTGAAGAGCCCTGTGTTTTCTGGACTATTTTCTGCTTTGCTTTTAGTGGCAATTATTTGATAAATGTCTGCAGCCTGTTCAAATGGGCTTAAAAACATGATCATATCTAGGGTGCCTTTATTTCATAGAATCCCAGAATCCCAGCCTGGTTTGGGTTTGGGTTAAAGCTCCTCCAGCTCCAACCCCTGCTCCCACAGGCAGGGACCCCTTCCACTGGAGCCGCTTGCTCCAAGCCCCTGTGTCCAACCTGGCCTTGAGCACTGCCAGCGATGGGGCAGCCACAGCTTCTCTGGGCCATCACCCTGGGCCAGCGCCTCAGCACCCTCACAGGGAACAGCTTCTGCCTCAGAGCTCAGCTCAGGCTCCATCCCTATGTTACACTACTATAAGTTTTCACTGATCTAAGCTGCCATCTGAAGAGGGTTTCAGTTCTGACAGCCAAGGAAGACACACACTGCATAAGGTGCACAAAGCAATGCTCCCACACTTCTGGAAATCAAGAACCCCAAACCTGTTACTGGTTTGATGCTGAGCGAGCTCCAGGATACAGAGAGCTGTGCTTACCTGATGGAGAGATGTGTCTCCAGGAAATGGAAGGCTCTGGCTTCCCTGTGGCCAGGCACATCAGGGTAATGTTGCTTCCTTCATTCACAACGATGTCACTCGAAATACGGTATATCTCTGGAGAAACTGGAAGGAAACAAGAAAATGCTGTAATGGAAAGCTGCTGAGATGGCACAATCCCCCAGAGCATGCAGAGGAGAGCTGGGATACCCACACAGCCAAAAACACGTGTGGTTCTTGAAGCATAACTATGCAAAACCCTTGTTTAGGTGCAAGCAGAGCTGTTCCCATCATGTGCACAGAAGCTCAGACATGGATCCAAAAAGCTGCAGGTAAGAAAGCAGCAACTCCTCTGTTGGTGCCAAGCAGGTATTGCTACCGAGTTCCTAGGGAACCGCTGCTGCTGGATGCTCCTGTCTAAGCGAAGGCTGAGCTCGCTTGTCACAGTTTGAAAAGAAGATGAAATTAGTTTTTTCTTGTACTTCTAAAAACAGTGATGCCTGTCACATCCACTCCCTGTGCTCCTGGAGAGTCACAGCTCTTCATGCACAACACATACATTCCTTTCTGCTGCTTCGTGTCGCTTTTCAGCTTGCAGTAGCAACGTGGCAAAGAAAAGATAAACTGGATTTTCTTTTTCTATTACATCAGCAATATTCTTCACTAAACTTCATATTCTGCACTCTTTATACATGCAGGCATAAGGGAAAAGAGTCCCAAATGGATGGAAAATGATGGAAAAAATGTCCTACCCTTACGGGACTGCTCTACTCCGTGTAATGTTACACGAGGAGTGCAAGAACTCAGGATGTCAGCAATGACGGTGGGAATTCAGGGTTTCAGATGAGTCTTTCTGAAGAAATACATATTTCTTTACATGTCTGATTCTTATGGTTGGTATAGGCACACACTACTGGTATTTCTGAAAAGCACTATTCTCTACAAGACAAAGAACAGGGTCTATACCAATAGCTGTAAAAGACACACATCCTACATTTGCAACCTGCAGAAGGTTTCAGAAACTTCTGTAACAACTGCTGTAAAATCCAAGGGCTCCACATGGTAAATGGCTACCCACAACACGAGGACAAGAAAGTGTTTGTGATCTTCCTAACAAAAGCCTTTGTCCAGCTGGAGCTTTACTCTTCTGAATGCCCCAGCCTTCTCCTACCGGCTTGCTCCATTTGCACAGCAAAATCCCACCATCTGATCCCACCTCTGCAACCTGGAATATGTTGCTAACATCCCCTCAAGGTACTTTGCAGCTACTTTGTCACATGCACAGCCTGGTTTTGTGTGCTCTGGGATCCACCTGCGGATGTTCTCCAGCCCTTTCCCTGGTCCATCAACTGGAACTATTTCAGTTGTAGGAATGAGCTGGGGTCAGACAGACTTCAAATGCTGGGAATTCCCAGTGCTTGCTTGTGGCTGTGCACCTGTGAGCAAAGAAAGCTGACAGTTTATGTACAGTGTTTTTAATAAGCAGAGAAACTTCCTCTTCAGGTGAAACAAAGGTCTGGGGAAGGCTGAACCTGCCCAGTTCCCAAAGCAACGAAAGTCAGCATCACTCAGCTTTGAGGTTCAAGCAGGACTGCACTCAAGAGATGTATCATGCACTAAACTTATCACAGTCCAACTCACAAAGGTTGCAATCCACTCTTCCCTACCTCACTTGCCGACCTGGGAGAGCGTGCAGTCACTCCAGGCCATTTTTAGCAACAGACACATTCAGAAGAGTTATTTCCATGTCGAGGGATAATTTATTGATGGTACTTCCTTGTGGATTCCTGCAATGAACCTGTTACTGAACTTCCTCCTGCAGAAGGCTCTCCCATTCTGAAGGAGATGGACAACACCCACCAGTGTTGTGTCCACCCCACCACAGCTACAACATGACATGGGATTCCCATGCACTGAAACGGGGTGTTGTTGATGCCAGTCTTTCCCACTCCCCCATCCCAACCCAAGCTAAATATCATCAATATTTCAGCTTGGCAACAGACGAAACACTGAGAGGAATTCTTATTCTTATTTATATGTACAGAGAATGAGCAATGAATCTGCTTCCTACAGACACCTGGTGAGGGATCATTCCCTCTGAAATGCAGAACTCCATCTGAGAGCAGGCTGTCACGAGGGATGGGCATATGCAGTGGTTTTATTCAGTCTATGGCATTACAAAAATATCTGCCTATTTCTGAGCCACTTATTTCTTTATCCTTCAGGAATGAATGTGCTGCCACAAAGTCAAGGCATCAAATCACTCAAAACAGTTCTTCCCACAAGTAAAGATACACAATTGACTGATGCAGTTTCTATCTGAAACTGTGAAAATATGTTCTTGATGAAGTAAATGCTATGGTGCAAGATTCCCAACCACATTAAACCGCTTATTCGAGGTTCTGTGCCTTTGAAGGGAGAAAAAGAGAGATCTGCTCATGTCCTGGCATTACTGAAGAGGTCCCATGGAGGGATTTCTCACTCCTGACACCTGCTGCTGCACAGAGGACGTGGCTGGAGCCTGCTGTGCTGTCACAGGGGTGCCTGGGTGACCACTGCAAGCTAAAGCAAGTTAAAGAGGTCTCCTGGTGCTCAGGCTGTGCCGGGTTAGGATGAGGTTTAGTCCAGACTCTTCCCTGCATCCATCCCCAGGAGGTAAGGGGTGAAATGCCCACTCAGCCTTCAGTACACCGATTTAATCAGTGCCAATGATAACAGCAGATGAGAACCATGATACTCATAGAATCATTTAGGTGGGAAAACACTTTTAAGATCAAGTCCAACCATTACCCCAGCAGTGCCAAATCCACCACTAACCCATGTCCCTCAGTGACGCATCAACATGTATTTAAAGACCTCCAGGGATGGTGAATCCACCACTTCCCTAGAGAGCCTGTTCCAGTCAATTAGTAACATTAATTAATAACATTAATTCCAGTGGGAATGAGGCGCTGTTGGCATGCTGGCCCTTCAGCTCAACCACTGTAGGTCCTGTGAGCAGAGCAGCATAAGGATCCGGCAGAAATGCTGCTTCATACCAGCAGCTGTAATCAAATCTCCCAAGATACAGACTTCCAGAGAAAACAGACAGACTGTCCTGTCCGAGGCAGGACTCTAGAGCTGAAGGAGTGGGATTTCATTCAGTTCCCATAAACGAGCAAGACTGCATTTCCAATGCAAAGACCAACATGGTCTACTCTCTGCTGCTTGATGCAAGTGCTCTCCTTGTCCTCCTTTGCCTTCCCTTACATAAGATTTTATTTGCTCTTCATCACTCACCTTCTTTTCAAGCGTTCTCACAAGCAGCAGCCTGTTTTCCCTAATGCTCAGGCTCCCAGCCCTGGATTACCTCCAGCAGCCCCAGCTCTTTCCCTTTCCTCTTTGTTTTTGGATAGCCACTGGCCAGCCCTCAGTCTCACCTCTCTTGCTGCAGGTCTTCCCTACCATGCTAACCCCCCAGATCTAGATCATTCTGTCAAATACTTTCATTTTGATAAAACTGTATGTTCTAATGGCAAACAAGTGAAAACCTTTCCCTGGTGACTCTACATGGGAACCATGGTTATGGAGCACAGGATTTGATATGAATGAAATTCAACCATATCAAAGCATTTGTAGGGTTATATGGCCGGAGAGGTCACTAAGGTAATTCAGTCTGAGCTCAGACAGTCACAGGCTGTAAAGTTCCCCAGGAGCCTGAATACAATATATGTTTTATGAAGCTGCTGGTCTCATCCTTGCAATTCCAGGCAATGCTCAGGCTGCCACATCTGGAAAACACTCTCAACAACTAAATACCCCTTTGCTGCTGGGAAATAGCATCTGAGCTCAGAATTGCCTTCCACTAAATTCAGCTTTCAGAAATCATTATGTTTTTGTCTGCAAGAATGAGCATCCCCCTTACTATCAAGTATCTTTCTTATGAGTAAGGACCCGCACAACATAACAAATCACCTCTTCATCTTTCTCTGCAGATGATTTGAGCATCACATGCTTAACTTCTGTAAGGCTTCCTAGATAATATTTGATTCTCTCTCAAGGAATATCTGAATCATCCTGAAATGTGAACAGTGGAATAAGGTGTAATAGCCCTGGCAAGAGTCTAACCCGCACTGTACAGAGGTAAACCCACTACTTTACTTCAGCTTGATTTCTTCCTTCCCTGTGCGGTTATTATCACCCAGACCATTATTCCTCTTATACCTCTAGCTCCTGGCCATCTGTGGAGGGATGGAGGGGGCAGGAGGCATAGAAAGATAAGGATGGTGTGCTGCCTGGATCACCTGTCTCATTAAAAATAGCAGCTATGTGTACAACAGTGTAAATGCCTGGAGGCATCTCTTGGTCCCATTACATGTCCTCCACTGAATCCCCCTGGAGCATTACTATGGGAACCTCCTCTTCATTTCCTCTTTAACATTGCGTATCCTGTAGGTAAAACCTGGTGTCCCCAGAAGTAGTGCAGTGTCTCCAGGGTTCTGCCTGCTTTGTCTAACCTCACTCTCTCCCCTCCTCATCATCATCACAGCCTGGGTTGGGTTGGAAGGGACCTTAAAGCCCACCCAGCTCCAACCCCTGCTCCCACGGGCAGGGACCCCTCCAAGCCCCTGTGTCCAACCTGGCCTTGAGCACTGCCAGCGATGGGGCAGCCACAGCTCCTCTGGGCCATCACCCTGGGCCAGCGCCTCAGCACCCTCACAGGAACAGCTTCTGCCTCAGAGCTCAGCTCAGGCTCCCCTGTTGGGGCAGGTTCAAGCCATTCCCCTTGGCCTGGCCCTATTTGTCCTACCTCTGAACAGCACCTTCCCCACCAGAGGCTTCAGAGCTGCTTTCCCACCTGGCTGTGTGAAGGAGCTGCCTTGTCTAACCAGATCTGCTGTCCCTGCCATCCCTGATGGATGCCAGTAGGAATTGGGCCTCTGTGTCTTACTTCTTCCTGGAGCCCAGAATTATGCATGCCATTATTTGCAGAGGATTGACATTGAGTCTATAGTTCATTGCAGGGTCTCATTTCTCATTTTCAAGGACTGGAATCATATTCTTAGTTACATTTCTCTGTACATAAATGATGCAGCATAATAAAGCTTTCTGGTGCAGTGGGAATGGCTGTAGGGCAGAACTGCTTTTTAATTGCTGTTGCGTTTCTATACATGGGAAAGGATGTCTTATTTATAGAGCAATCCAGAATTATCAGGCTAAAAACCTGGGTCCTCAGCTTAAGAGCACCCATCTTGTTTAGTAACAGATGTGCTGCCTTACTGTTCCCCCCATGGAAATGACCCATTAAAGCACATGTAGGATGAAGATTAGAACAAGCGACTGGACATACAGCTCTCTTTCCTCCAAATATTTCCCCAGATAAAGCTGATGACAAGTTATGAACTACTCTTTTTTTTTTAGTAACATTCATTAAGTCATATGGTAGCAAACTCCCTTTTTGGGTTATAATGTAATCAATCCCATCTTTTACCCTGTGACAGTGGAACATGTGAAAACTGTGAGTGGAACTGGATTGTAAGTGGGGAGTGTTACATTTGGGAGTTGTGCAGGGGAGATTTTACCACCAGAATCTATGGAACCACCAGCATCACCCTTCCCTGGTGCTGCGAGTCCAGCCTTTGTGCTCATACCGCCTCAGCTGCAGCTTTGTGTGCTTTCTTGTCAATAGAGGGACTTTTTTGGGTGCAAGAAGTATCATAACGCCTCTTTCCCCCCAGTCCCCAATCCCCTCAAGTTCTTTACCCAAATGCTAGGCTGCAGCCCCCTTTTCCTCTCTGCAACGATATCTTGGGTGTTCTTTCCCGAATCTCATAATTAAGAGATAAGCACGAGGGCAGGGGGGAGAGGCTGCAGCTTTCAGCAGCTCAGCTGACCATTCTGTTCGGACTGGAATGAATCTGTTGACCCATCTGACTGCACAAATGCTTCTGCATTTCTAACTGCCAAGGGGCAAACAGCAACGTGTGCGGACAGGATACAACAGCTTCCAGCATTCCCATGCAGGCAGGAGGAATTTGCTCCTCTAAATACTATCCCATGGATCCCCAAGTTGGGTATTTTCACCCGCAGGGCAAATCGACACCATCAGTTCTCTTCCTGCAGCTTTTTGGAACTTACAGGTTATGAGCACACAGAGTTCTTCATGCCTCCATCCGCTATATCCACAATACACAATGGCTGTATATAACCTCTAAATGTACAATATTCTAGAATAGCTTTTATTAAATGTATTACATTTAAGACCATGGTTATGAGCATATAAGGTCTAGTGCATTTTTCTGCCTCCCACAATGCTTTCCTCTCAGACTTCATTATTGGTGTCTACCTCAGTGAACTCTTTCTCCCTATGCCCTGCACGATGATCTATTACAGAGCTACAACTCAGCTTTAAATATCAAAAAGGAGAACTCCAGGTGGGAAGCGCTGTGACTGCAGGGCTGGGTTCATATCCAGTGATGCTCTGTACTCAGCACGGTGCAGAACACAAAGCCCATTGGCCCTGCCTCCAGGGACACAAGATCCCAAAGGACAAGCCCTCTCCAGTTTGCTACAGACTGGGAGGCCTGATCCAGAAGGAAGGTGCACACTTCCACTTGCTTTTGAGGCTTATCCTCAGGAATTTTGCAGTTTTTTCAAAGGGAAGATTTGAACAGTGACAAGGCAGAGGAGGGAGAATTTTCTGGGCTTCAGAGTGCAGATTAAGTGATTTTCTCCTAAGCACGTGCTTTATTCCTTCCCTAATTGACTGGGCTCTTCTTTAATCTAGGTTTCATAGTGGGGAAATGAAACACAATAGAGTAGATGTCAACAAGTCTTATGACAATGACACTGAGCAGGTTGCATCAGTTCTGCATTTCCAAAAGAGAATTTGAAACCAGAAGACTAAAAGCCATGCATTAACCAAGATAACACACAAGTAAACATGGAAGTGCAGTCCTGCTGTAAATATCATTCTGTAAAAACAGAGATGATATAATATGATCTAGTAGTGATGAAAAATTGTAGCTTCTATGTCTATCAGTGGCTTCCTAGGAAGATTGTCTTTCCCGTGGTAGAAATTAGCTTCTATGGGATTTCTGGAGCCTCACAGTTTGAAACAAATAATGATTTCTGGTGTATTGGCATGCTGCTGAATTTTCTGCTATTTACAGACTGAAAGTGATCATTACATTCAGATCAGCAAAATCTGTGTAATTTACTAATTAGGACTAGACTGCATGTGCATAACCACAGCGGAGAGTTAATATTTAATATGAGTTAAAGAAAATGTTTATCTTGTGTGCATACTTCTTATAAGACCTCTAAAGGCTCTGATCTATGAGAAGATTTAGCTTTTATTATCTGTTATACTGAGCTCTGAGTGCAGATTAAATCCATTGCAGAGCTACTCTCCATTTCAACAACTACAATCAGAGTCTTTCACCCATCCCACCATGGAAACGGTGAAGGTCAGAAAAACCCTTAAATATAGCAGTAAATAAACATCTATGCAGTGTATAGGTTAAAGAAATGCATAAGAAACAAGATCAGAA
The DNA here is from genome assembly GCA_002631895.1 of Agapornis roseicollis. Taxonomy (NCBI): domain Eukaryota; kingdom Metazoa; phylum Chordata; class Aves; order Psittaciformes; family Psittacidae; genus Agapornis; species Agapornis roseicollis. The sequence goes on from NDXB01001489.1 coordinate 57,550, forward strand.
GCAGTTATGCAGTGTATAGATTAAGGAAATGCATAAAAACCGAGATAAGAAGTAAGGATGAAATATGAATTAAACTCTGAAGTATACTTTGTGTGATGGTCCAATACGAAAAGTGCTTTCCAGTCACCTGATATTCCTCCTTAAACTGCTTTTAAATGAACACCTTCCCATCTAGGACAAGATATATGGACTGTAGAAGCTCGCAGAGGGACCTGGTCTGGTTGAAGAGTCAGTGCTAAGTGATGGACAAGCAATCGCAAGGGCACAGAACTGATCTGTTCTCACCCACCTGATGGTCTGGTTTTCCAATTACGTATTTTGAGGGATGTGGGACTGATTCCCCATTTGCAGGTTTCAAATTGCGGAGTTGCCTGTGCCCCATCAAACACTAAACACACTTTAGACTTTGCTCATTTTCTGGGAGTCAAAAGAAATCAAAATCAAAGCCAAAGATTTCGGTTATCTAAAACAAATGAGAAAAATACGTGATTATTTTTTGGTGTGCTGATTAAATTTCCAGTGATGTTAAACATTCTGGAAAGAGATTGACATTCTGGTGAGGCTTCATTTCCTTCTCAGAAAGCAGCCTATTACATTGCTCCACTTAAATCTGATTAATTGAGAGGAACATACACAGCAAAAAACCACAGAGGACAAATGATCACAGGTAGCCATGCCGGCAGCGTGCCATCGCCAGTGCCTGCTATGATCCTGGTGTGCAAACCCATCCCTACACAGTTTAAAATCCATACGATCCCCTTCCTCCACGTGCCTGCCTTAACTCATTCGCTGAAAGGGTTCTGGAAACGACCAGCGATAGGGAAAAATACAGCATTTGCCATTACTTCTTCCCTCCAGTTCCGTGTTGAGAATACCGTACTCTGATTAAACAAGTAATCCATCACCATTATAGGAAAGAAGAAAAAACAATGAAAACACTCAAAAAAAGTAGATTTTGGTGTTTTGCACAGGGTTTTTGTTTAAATATTTACCCAAGATCATACCCACTACAGCGTTAAAGATATTAATCACCTTTATTAGACGTGCACAGCAATGGAGCATGGCACGAGGGAGACAGCCACACGTTTGTATTCCCTGGAGCTGTTTATAACAGAGAGAAATAAATTTGTCTCTGTTTCCAAAAGCAATTAAAGCAAATGGCGCAAGAATGAAGTGCAGACAAGCCTAAATAGCAAGCTGCAAAAAAAAAAGGCCAAGCTACAAGAAAACAGTAACATTAATAAGAACAATCATCATTTCATTCCACACTGATGCCACTAAATTCATTGGAACCTGTCCATCAGCTCCGAACCAGCTCGCAAGTGATAAGAACCTGTGATCCAAATCTCAAGGCCTTGAAGATAAGTCATAGAATCATAGAACGGTTTGGGTTGGAAAGGTCTTTAAGATCATCTGGTGCCAGGGACAGGAACACCACTGGGGCACTCAGTATTTCCCCTCCAGAAGAACCGTAGAACAATTAGGGTTGGACAGGACCCTAACATCATCCAGTTCCAACCCCCCTGCCATGGGCAGGGACAGCTCACACTAAACCAGGCCACCCAAGGCTCTGTCCAACCTGGCCTTGAACACTGCCAGGGATGGAGCACTCACAGCCTCCCTGGGCAGCCCATTCCAGTTGAACTCACACTGTTGTCCCAGTGCTGGCATTGCCTGCAGAATGCTGCCCCATGGGTCCTCACACTCAGACTGGGCTTTGCCCTTGTCCCTCTGACCAGTTCCCTGCTTCCTCCCAGTGATGGGTGCATGGGACAGACTTGGCTGTTACAAGAAATGTTTGCTTGGAGGTGTCCTGCATCACTTGACACTTCCCACCCCTCTGGCTATGGGACAGCTCACACTCCACTGATGAGGATGCTGCACTTCTGTGTTACCATCCCCTGCATTCTGACTGCCCCATGGAGTGGCAGGTTTGGGACCACTGTGACCTGAGCTGTGTGCTGCAGACACTGACAAGCCAACGTGAAACATCGATTTCTCTCTGCAGACAGAACAATTTATCACTGTGCTTTCCTAACATGCATATTGATTTCATTAACTTGTGTAATATCTAGAAATCACCAACATGACATAAGAAATGGATTATTGTTCTTCTTTTTATGGCTTGGACATAATAATTAGATTTTTTATGACAAATACATAGAAAAATTAAAATGTGCTTATGAGGGTTATTAAAAGCAGTGATGAACTCCATTTGCCACTAACTGAGAATCTATATGACTTTCAGTTTGCAATCATCAGATCTCACAGCATCTGGAGAAACTTCTGCTTTCCAAATTATTCTGTCTTCTCAAAGTTTCATACATTTTAGCATTTGCCTTTGCACAAAGATTTATTGTAACAAACCCTAATTTCCTATTTAAGAAAATTAAAAACCATCAACAACAAAATTCTAATTCAAGGGTCCTGTAGGGCCAGGCCAAGGGCAATGGCTTGAACCTGCCCCAACAGGGGAGCCTGAGCTGAGCTCTGGGGCAGAAGCTGTTCCCTGTGAGGGTGCTGAGGCGCTGGCCCAGGGTGATGGCCCAGAGAAGCTGTGGCTGCCCCATCCCTGGCAGTGCTCAAGGCCAGGTTGGACACAGGGGCTTGGAGCAAGCTGCTCCAG
>NDXB01001489.1:60197-72058 GCA_002631895.1 Agapornis roseicollis
GCTGGCCCAGTGGCCCAGAGCAGCTGTGGCTGCCCCATCCCTGGCAGTGCTCAAGGCCAGGTTGGACACAGGGGCTTGGAGCAAGCTGCTCCAGGGGAAGCGGTCCCTGCCCGTGGGAGCAGGGGTTGGAGCTGGGGGAGCTTTAAGGGCCCTTCAACCCAAACCAGGCTGGGATTCTTTCTCTCTCATCCTCTCTGCATTTATAGGTCCTGCTGACTTCAGACACTCGAGGCCAGGCTGGATGTGGTTCTGGGCTAGTTGAAGATGTCCCTGCTCATTGCAGGGAGGCTAGACTAGATGACTTTTGAAGGTCCCTTCCAACTCAAACTATCCTATGACAGATCCAATTCTGTAGTTACAAGGATGAAGCACCTTGTGAGGGAACAACCAGAAACAATATAATGCTCCAAGCGCGGGGAAGAAAGAAAGAGGACAAAACAAGAGGACAACTGATCAAAAGAAAGCTTTTAGGAGGAAAAAATAAATCCCAGTTGAAATGTGGTTCTTTGGAGTAAGTAATGTGTCTGAAACAAAGGGGTTCAAAGAATAAGGAAGGGGGCTGCACTGACAGCTAGCAGGGTCCTCAAGAGGCCATTCTACCCTCTGTGGAGCTCATCACTAACCATCCCCACACAACACAGCAGTTGTCACCCTGCAAGCACACGCCACAGTGGCACTGTGAGGTGTATTCACCAGCAGAAGCAGATGTAACGGGTGCAGGAGATCACCCTGGCTGCTGTTCCACGCAGGAGCCAGTGCTGCTGAGTGAGCCCAGTGGCAATTACCCACGAGGTGTCTCATGTGCTTGAGGAGCTTCACTCATTGCTCCTGGCCCCCAGCCCGGCCATAAACCCAACCCTGCTCAGACGTGGCCTGGGAGAGAACACCCTCCCACTGGTGGCTTGATGCAGGCAGCAGGTGATGCAGAATACTTGTGACCCCAAACTGAGGATGGGCAGATTGCAAAGAGTCCCCCCCCTCCCCAAGGCTGGATGTGCCCCATCGCTATCAGTGAAGTCGTTAGTGAGTGCAAGTCGTGGCACTGCAATGCAAAACTCATAAGCTGAGCTTGCTTCCAGTGCTTTAAGAAGCAAGAAACGGTTCCACTCTTTCAAACCACCCCAGATTTTGTCCAGGTTTTAAATAATTTATACCTAGACAAATCCTCCACCTCTCCAGCACACATAAACACCGCTCTCATCTGCAGACCTGGAAGCAGTATTGATCCCTGAGCACCTCTAAATGCCACATCTAAACCACCTTATTTAAAAATAAACACAACCATAAACATCACAAAAAACTCATTCCAGCCAAATCGGTTTTAGAGTTGAACATATTGCACCAGAGTGTCTATCATGAAGACATAATTGTGCCTTTTAGTGTTGCAAAACCATTTGTCACCACAAAAAAAACCCTTTGCTCTACTTTTATATATACTTTTCTCTTTCTTTTTCAGAATACATTGGAGTTGCCACACAAGGAATATTATTACATCCTCCTCTGTTCAGCCATGGTAACACACACACACACACACATTGAAGCAAGTGCAGGCAAGGCCATGGAGAAGATGGATGTCCCAGGGGACAGAAGCCACTAACTGAGGTTGTCAAACAGGAGCAGATGAGCAAGAGTAGATGAATAACAGACATTTACATTGGTAAGCAGTTGGTTGAGTTTAAAACCAGGTATTTACATTGCTGCATTTTAAAAGGTCTGGGTTTCAGAGGAGAAACCCTTCACAGATGAAGTCCCACCCCAAACTCCCAGCCTGAGGCAAAGGCAAATAAGGCTTTCCTTTGGGAAGCAAGTTCCTTGGAAGCCAGGACAAGTGGGAACTGGAAGTTACTGCAAAATAAAAGTTCAAAATCTTTCAAGCTGATGCCAACCTCATGAGGTTCAACCATGCCACGTGCAAGGTCCTGCACCTGGGTCGGAGCAATCCCAGGCACAGCTAGGGTGCTGAGGCACTGGAATGGGCTGGCCAGGGAGGTTGTGAGTGCTCCATCCCTGGCAGTGTTCAAGGCCAGGTTGGACAGAGCCTTGGGTGCCCTGGTTTAGTGTGAGGTGTCCCTGCTTACGGCAGGGGGGCTGGAACTGGATGATCTTAAGGTCCTTTCCAACCCGAACTGTTCTACGATTCTATCACATTCATGACATGTTTTAAATGCAGCCCAACAGCAGTAACGTTGCTCCCACCCTACCTGCACCCAGCATGGTTCATTTAACTGCTCATGAATGCGTAAAGTGCAGGGACCCATTAGATGAGTCTCCATGTAGTGTCATCTTTTGTCCGGCTGACCACCCCCCCACTCTAATCAAACACTGTACAATGGTTTTTTCATGTTTAACACAATGAAACAGGAAGCTGAGCTCAGTCCTTAGTTTGTTGTAAAACACCCCCCAAACACATATGCTTTATAGAGTATAGCTCCTGCGCTTCCAAATCAGTGGAGTAAATAACAGTCAGAAGCAGAGCACAGCCCGTGCTGGCGTGGCACAAATCTTCATTTACGCGGCAATCAGTCACCAACTGGGAAAGCTGAGAAGATTTTTTGCCTCTTTTGCATTTACATGATTAGTTCTTTAACAGCATTTTGATTGAAGAGCATTGCCTAAAGGTCCCCACCTCTGCTTATTAAACACACTTTGTCTTGTGTGCAGCAGAACGCTGGCACACTGCTTCTGATAAAAGAAATTATGGGTGGGCTGTGAAGAAAAATGGCCATATCTTGATTCTTCATTTATTTCCAATCCATTTCAAGGCTAAAGTGAGAGGAAAACCTCACAAATGTGATACTTCTGGAAGTTTCTGATTCATCTTTCTCCTCACCTCTTTCATATCAGCGGCAGCACAACCAGCCTTTGTATAAACTAATGTAATATCCTGTATGTTTTAACTAGAAATGTGTTATCACGTATTATCTGTTATCAGTGATCGATTTATTTCAGACCAACTTGAATGTCAGTTGCAAATGACAGAGAAAAGACCCATGTTGCTACAGCTAATGCAGAATTGGCAGTGAAAATCAGATTAAAACTGTGTAAGCAAGTAACCTATCTGTTGTAGCTATTGTATTTCTATCAACAGCATCCTGGAGTCACAGGGGCAGGAAGGGCTCCTGGAAGCAGATGCTGGCTGGTTATAGGCTGACACAGATGGATTCCCATCTGCAAGATTCTTCCTATAGCATTCATTTTGGCATTGAAATGTTGGCCTTTACCTGCTTGACTTGCAGCAGTGTCATTTCTCAAAGGTCATGATCTATTTCAACCTAGAGGATGATCAGGGGCTGGAGCACCTCCTGTATGGAGGCAGGCTGAGAAAGTTGGGGCCGTTCAGCCTGGAGAAGAGAAGGCTGCGTGGAGCCTCATAGCAGCTTCCAGTGCCTGAAAAGGGTACAAGGATGCTGGAGAGGAACTCTTCATCATGGGCTGTAGCAACAGGACAAGGAGTGATCCGTTTAAACTTAAACAGGGGAGACTGAGATGAGCTCTTAGGCAGAAGCTGTGGCTGCCCCATCCCTGGCAGTGCTCAAGGCCAGGTTGGACACAGGGGCTTGGACCAAGCTGCTCTATGGAAGGGGTCCCTGCCCGTGGATGCTGGATGAGCTTTAAGGCCCCTTCCAACACAAACCAGGCTGGGATTCATTCTATGATTCTAACCTCAGTTGAAGTTGAGGAAGGTGCAAGAGACTTGGAAAGACGTTACCAGTGGCAGATGTGTCACCTGCATTGGTGCCATCCCTCCTGCTGCCTCATTATCACCAAGGTGATTATGACCCTGTGTGCCCTGACTGTCCTTGGACCCTGGGAGGGTCACATTGGAACAGTTCATTTGTCTCCAGCAGCAATACCTCAACTAAGTAAATGTGTTCGGATTCATCAGACTTAAACTGAGCCATGCCTTGAGATGGGAACTAAATGCAAAGTGAATTTATACTTGAGAGGTTTGCAGAAGCCAGTGGGAGTTTTGCTGTTGATTCAGCAAAGCAAGGAGGGTTCTCTGCATCACTAAACCGAAAACACACGGTGCCTGTCGGCTACATGCTCCTCACATGCCACTTCTTGGAGGGTCAGGCTCTCAGTAAGGTTTTGTGAGCAGTGGGCCCAGCATGTGAGCGGTGAGAAGGATGCTCCTATTGTACCTGGAGGACTCTTACCAAGCAAAGAAGAATTCATAATGTGCCCTGGAATAAATTCATAAACACAGATAGTGCTACTGCATGAAAGCTCAAGTGATAGGACCCAGAACAAATAGGGCTAAATTTATCACTAGAATTACTGAGCAAAATAGATCAAGAAAATCTTACTACCTATGTATCAATTTTATCACTGTGATTGATTTTCGCTTAAATACATAAAATTTTAACTTACAACTACCTAATTCAACTATCTTTTTTTTGTAAATCTTAGTAAAATCAAGAAAATTTAACAAAAAATAGGCTAAACCTCTGATTGAAGGCTGATGGGCAGAATTAATTGTGATGCTGAAAGTTCTTTGAAAGACAAACATGACAGCTTTCTTTTTCGAGGCAAATCGAAGGGTCTTCATCTCTTATCCACAGTTACTTTGTCATGCAACCACTCCTCCATCAGCGAAGAAGCAGGCTCTCTGCAGATAATCATTCTTCAATTTCTGATGCCATAGATTTTCCCTCTTTTCTGTGACTCATATTGTTCACTTGGTAAATGCAGAGAGAAGGGAAAGGGCAAGCACTTGTTCTCTCTGCAGCCCTTTCATCACTCTCCTACATTTTTTCATTACTGTACTCAATTTATCACTGAGAAAATAGAGGAATAGAAAAGCTATATTCCTTGCCTCGAGATGGGTTTGTTATCAGCAGTTTGATGTTTGTAAAGCAAAAGAAATGTAGAAAATAAAATTGCCATTTCTGTTAATTGATTTGCAAAACCCTGGGTTTAAATCAGAAAAGCCTTACCCAGCCTCAACTCCAGCAAGATTTTGTTTTGCTTTCCAAGGTTACCATCTTTGTCCTACTCCCAGGCACACTGACACGGCCAGACTGCTGTGTCCCCAGCTCCTACATTCCCCTTTGACAGGATTCTGGTTTCCAGCAGAGGGAAAACCTGTGGTCTTCCTGGCTCAACACTGACCACTGCTGGATAAGCCTCCCTGGGCAGTCAGCAGGGGTTTTGGGGTGCCAAACCCAACCAGCAGCAGTCCTTATGGACACCTCAGCTCTCTGCCTCACTCAGCCTCCTCCAAAGCCTCCTTACATGTTCCTGCCGTTGCACAGCCTGTGCAAGGGCTGATTTGAGCACATTTCCCTGTAACACCAGCACATTTAGGTTTCTAACCACCATTTCAGCTGTACTTAGCTAGCTGGGAGCAATTAGGTGCTTTTCTGTTGACTGCCTAATTATTCTTTTTAGCTTCTTAAAGCACAGCTGAAATTGGTTAAAAAGAAAAGCAAATCACTTGATACACAAAACCCCCCTTACTGATTCCCGCTACCAATAGCACTGTAATGGGATGATGCTGTGTTATGTCTTTCTGGTGTGAAAAACTGAAATAAAAGGAAATGAGAAGAACATATTTCTGCAAGACACAAAGTCCTCAAAGCAATCGTGTCCCATAAACCAGCCTACACATGTGCAGGTGCGGGCGGGATGCTTCTGAGCTTCAGGGAGAATCCGCTGTCCCAAATAAAGATTGTCAGGGTATGGACAGACAAAGAACTGTCTTATTTGGAAATTCTTTCTGTGTGAATTGGGATGAGATTTGTGTCTCTGGGATTTTATGGTCTTTCCTTCTCAAAGAGAAGGAAACCCGCCACAGTGAAATGTCCCCTGGGCATACAGAAGATGCAGAACAGGCTTCCCATCTTCTATACTCTGTTTTGCCTGCTACCTGGAAAAGCTTTCAGACTTACCAGAAGCTACTTTCAGTAAGCAACACTCTTCAATCAAATCACTGCTAAGGATTTAATCATGTAAATGTAAATGGAAAAAAAAAAAAGGAGAAAAAAGAAGAATAAAAAAAAGGCAATAAGCTATTGGCTAAATGAAAAGTTTCCCAGTTGGTGACTGATTGCTGTCTAAGTAAAAGGTCTGAGCCACAGACAATATTCCACTTCAGCTGCATTGTTTAAGCTCATTTAGCACACACTGGTATGAAAGTACTCTGAGAAATCAGGGATTCTTTCTGTGCATCTTCCAGACCCCTGAATGTGTGATTCATTTAATTATTTCCTAGGCAAATTATGTCAAATTTACTGTTTCATTTTGATTTCTGCTTCAGATCCTCCCACACATCCCAACACCCCCAACCCTCTGTCCAGCACTGGAGAGCTGTGTCACGCCTGCCCAACTGCTGCAGTGCAAGGGCTAAACACAACCAGGGAAGGGAATCTGGGAGGGGTTAACTCAGAGAATCAATGCAAAAGCTTTATATCCAGTAGCAGTGATACTGTTTGAATAATAGTTATTCCAATACATTAACATATAAACAAAGCTTACACACAAATGTTCTAACTGAAAATCCTCCCCAGTTTAGTATATCCACAACTGGAATATAATATGATTGTAGTGGTATGTCGGTATAGAAACCTCCCAAAAGGAATGATTACAAATATGAAAGTGGTCAAAGGTAAAAGTACTACAACATTCTGTCTAGTTAAAGACATGATCACCCTGCACTGATTTTGTATGACAGCCTGTCAGGGGAGTGATCACTGAGGAAAGACAGGGAGAAAATTGTTTACACAAAGTAAGAAAGGACCAACTGCGTGGAACAGGATGAGCATTTGTCAGTTAAATACAGTCTGAATACATTGGCTTCATACAAGAAACAGTCAGAATGCTTCAAAAACCTCATGGTCCACAGGAAACCTGTGAAGGCTTCCCTCTGTGGGTAAGCAGACTTAGCTTGGAAAAGGACAATAATATACAAGCAGAAATGTGTAGACAGATGTGCATACAGATCTCTCCTATCTGTGATGCACCATTAAAGACCTACCTGCTCCCCAAGCTCAAGCCAGCCTAGTCAGCTTTCCCTTCTTTTTAAAGGCTCAAGTGAGCCAGCACCATGCCCTCCAGTCCTTTCCCTATCATTACATGCAAGGCATGGTGGCTTAACACATTACCTAAATGGCCTGTTTCCTACTCATTCCAGTCTGCCAAAAAACTTCTATGCCCTTTCTTTCTTCCTGTGCCATATCAGCTACACTGCCCTCGTTTCTCCAGAAGGTGTCAATAATTTGCTAGTTATTACATGAGGACATACACCTATCATTATTAAAACCCCACCATTCCTCTTCTCTTTTCAGACAAGAAACTAAATACTACATGGTTACATTTAAAACAAATGGGGAAAATATATTGTTTGGTCAACCTGAGGAGCAATGCAATGGAACAATTCCCAGTGAATTTCTATTTCCCATTCTGTGCCATTATGGATAAAGTAACAGTTGTGTTCAGCCTTCATGAAATGGAGAAGCTGCTGACTCGGGGCGTGCAGGCTGCAGTCGCTGTGCACATTCAGATGTATATATAGAGATCTGACAGATAAATTCAAACATCAGTGGACACAGAGCTTTTCATTGGAGTATTTTATACAACATGCTAAAGGCCAAGAGAAACAATATAGAATAAATAGAATATCAGAGGTAAACACCATCAGGAATCCTTACAGGCAAAATGAGTAACCGAAGGGTTTGGCACACAAACAGTAACAGACTTGCTGCCCCTCTTGCTGTCACATGCACTATGTAAAAGATCTGTGAGAATTCAAGGTGCATTTTGCCTTTTGGAGAATTCCCTGGGCTGGTTGCTCCGGCAAGGCTGGATGACAGATTTACTCTGTATTCCCAATACAGTTATTAAAATAATTTCCCTTGACAGTTCTCTGACTGCATCGCTTCCCCTTCCTTGAATCCCAACCATATGTCTCTGCTTACTTCGCATTTTAAGTATCTCGTTCTTATCTGAAAACAACTCAGTGTCCTTCACTCCTCAGTATGTGCCCACTCTTGCCCTTTACAACATAGATGTGCATTTCAACAGCCTCCAGAGCCACTTGCTGGAACAGAATAGACTCGTTTGGGGTGAAAGGGACCTCAAAGCCCATCCAGCTCCAACCCCTGCTCCCACGGGCAGGGACCCCTTCCACTGGAGCAGCTTGCTCCAAGCCCCTGTGTCCAACCTGGCCTTGAGCACTGCCAGCGATGGGGCAGCCACAGCTTCTCTGGGCCATCACCCTGGGCCAGCGCCTCAGCACCTGAAAACAGGGAACAGCTTCTGCCTCAGAGCTCAGCTCAGCCTCCCCTCGGGCAGGTTCAAGCCTTTACCCCATGTCCCATCCTTATTTGCTCTTACAAAAAGTCCCTTTCCATCATCTTCCCCTTCCTTTCCTCCACAGCAGAGAGGCCCACAGAAAGCACCATCTCCAAGTACATCAGGTCCTGCTGCTGATGTGATTTCCACACTGAAGCAGCTGAATCCCACTACCTATGGAGCTGATGCACATCACCCTGTGATAACAAACACCAACATCCTCAGTCGTATCACTTCACAGAAGCTGCCAAGCGTTAGTTAACTCTTGGGAAGCTGAGAGTCAGGTCTTTCAAAGGGGAGTCTTCAAAGGGTGACTTAAGATGTGTCGTGGGGCAGTCATGCCTAGGAAAAGCTTCCGCACCTTGTCAAATGACACCTTAAAACTGGGGCTGGAAGAAAGAGAATCAAGCAATGACTTTAACACTCTGCTCCAAGGGAAGATCAGGAGGATCAGACATCGCTGGCATGTGTCAGTCTCACCTTGGGTCGGGGGCTTACGGCAGAGACCTCACCAGGTGACCTGCTCCGGCTCTGTCTGCCCACAGAAATGGAGATTTCCTCCTCCCCTGAACCTCCACAGTGGGAGCTTTTCTTGAACGCTTCTCCTGCCCTTGGTGTCCTCCTTGTAACAACCGCATTTGAATACTTGTTTTCACCTGAACTCCCTGCCCGCAGGTGTGAAATCTGTCATGGTTTTGTTGGCTGCTGTATTTCCCATGTACTGGTGTTTCTCTTCACGCGTTTCAGTTTCACTGTCCCCTGAACTTCCTTTACATTGCCTGCAACATTTTGAAATCATTCTTCCCCAAACTGGGCATCCCTTTGCGCTCAAATTTCACTGGGGACAGACAAGGCAGACCAGGTACAAACCATTCCCACCCAGACACTGCATCTCCAGATGATGTCTGCCCTTTTCCTGCAGTATTTATGCTCTTGTCTCAGATTTAATACATGCCCACTATAACTCCATGGAAGCACGGCTGCCTCATTTGTGTATCTGAGTTCTCCCCAGGACTGCTGCCTTGTGCTGTCCTTATTGAATTTCATCTTATTGATTCCAGCCCATTTCTGAAATCCATCATTTTGAATTTGAAGCCTGTTGTCACAAGTACTTACACTTCGACGGCACCTGCAAATTATAGAGATGTATCTCTTGTACACCACCTAATTCATCTATTGAAATCCCTATTCAATCCTTCTGGAACCATGACAGACCCACTCAATGTGTCCTTCCTGCTAGACAGTGAATTACTGCTCCTGCAGCAGGATCTGAACAAGCTGTGACCCCCCTCACAGCCACTTCATCAGTGCCCTGAGCCCCATCCAAGCATCGTGTCTGACACACACAGCTCTTCCTGGGACCACTTAGATCACAAGTGTTATCCTGATGTATTCCCGTGTTTCTGTGCACTGAGGGACACCTCTCATTACCCAACTACACACTGCTTATCCTCAAGAAAATGGTCCTTTAATGATACCAAATGCAAATATACACTGAATAAGTTACAACTGAATAAATTGGCTCAATTCATAAAGGCTTGTTCCCTGAATTAAGTCCATTTGTAGGTATTTACTCAGTATTTACATAACGTAGAAATTAGTAATGATTATCTAACATTTAAACTTGGAATTGCTTTCTACGTTACTAATCTCTTGTGCTCCTGCAGAACTGCTCCCATAGCACCTAAGAGTGTTGCGAGTTGTATGATTTAATCTTCATGATGTTCCAATGATGCAGGAAGCATTAATATTAATGGTGATTAATGGGCTCATTAATATTCACATTTTACAGACAGTTAACACCCATTTAAAATTAAACTGTTACCTGCCCAACAGTTCTGGATACCTGAGCACAGACAGTGCACCCAGCATCTTCCAATGGACTTGCAGCTTCCCACTGATGCAGGAGAGGCTGGGAATGGTGGGAGATGTTGGGTGCCTACTGTGACCATGGGGTTGTTAGACGTTCATGCACAAGAAGGGGAAAACAAGCTTGCTTAGGGTTCCTAACTTTGCAACTTCTAGATCCTTTTGGAAATGGTATCAACAACAAAGAAGTGATTTGACCTCAGCGCTACAACTATTCCAACTCATAGACTTGCAGAATCCCAGCCTGGTTTGGGTTGGAAGGGACCTTAAAGCTCACTCAGTTCCACACCCTGCCATGGGCAGGGACACCTTCCACTGGAGCAGCTTGCTCCAAGCCCCTGTGTCCAACCTGGCCTTGGACTCTAAATGATCTTAAAGGTTCAGCCAACCAACCCAGTGTTTGCTTAGACTAAATTGAAGTGAGAGCTTTATTTCTGAAATGGGCACAGCACTGCTCCAGAGGACATCTGTGGTTCTCAGTTGTTCATTTTGCCCCTTACCCTTTGCTGTATTACCTATAAACTCAGATTTCCTTGGAGAAAAATGCAGTGAGCTTTTTGGCTTTCCAACATGCTCAGCATAACATTGAGATGGTGATGGGATCACTCTGTGCCTTTTCATTAATAGAAAAAGCACTTTCCACCAAGCGTTGTCCTAGTAATGGAATTTATAACGCTTTAAAGTCCCACAGTCTTGCCTCAAGCATCATCTCTGGGCCAGCAAGTACTTGAACGAATGCCAGCTCCCTGTCAGGGTATTTAATTTCACTAAGAAAGGTCCAAGTGAAAATTTTGCCGTAATTTCAGCCATGGAATCGCAGCAATAGATTCAATTTCTGTTTCCACTGTTACAGTGATATATACCCTTTGTTAGGATGTACGATTACCACCCGGAATGTTCCTGCTCACAGAAATCAATGAGAATGACAAATGTACAGGGATTATCTGCACTTGTCCCTGTAAATTACACTGCTTATTAGAGATTCCAATAACAAGGAATAAATCAAATCTGTACCACTATGGCAAAGTATCCCAAGGATCTCAACCCTTCCAGGTAGGCAGCTCACTCCAGCTAAAAGGACTTCTTGAGCCAAGTACTCAAAATCCTTCAGTTCTTGGCTCCAGAGTTTCAACATTCAACTGATAACTTTGCTTTGATAACACAGAGCACCACTTCCCCTCTGAGGTTAAAATCACAGCAGGCACTTGTCTGTGCTGGGTAACTATGTGATTTACCAGATTCATACATAAATAAACATTCCTCAGGGTGAATGAGCACCTAGATTAATCTACAGGATTTCAAAGTTAAAAAAGACTAAGCATATTGTGTTGGCATTGCTCATGCTGAAGGCACGGTCAGCTTCCCTTTGGGAGAAGGCACTGTGGCAGAATGGCAGAAGCATCAGTAGAAGTGGTTAAGCTCCACGGATGCCCTTTGCTATCCTGTCTGGCTGGTATTTCCATTGGGAGATCAGCATGCTTCTGTAAGGAGAGAGCCACAAGAAAAGCTCTGTGAGCCATGGGGAGCCCAGAGGGCCTGAGCTGGGAACACTGATCTGCTGCCTCCCTGGAAACACCCCCAGCTCAGGGCTTAGCATGGATTTGAGAACTTCTTCCAGGAGCAGGGCTTTGACAAGGGCCAGGCCAAGGGCAATGGCTTGAACCTGCCCCAACAGGGGAGCCTGAGCTGAGCTCTGA